>OZ005656.1:138657721-138835221 GCA_963930645.1 Salticus scenicus | reverse complement strand
ATGTTTCCAATTAAAGACATTCATATTTCTCGTACCTTTAAATATCCTATTACGCTTGGTCGTCTGCTTTTTAACTATAATTCAGTCTCTAAGTCTGATTTATCTTCTCATGTGACTTGTAGTTGTGCTCATCCCTCTTATGTAAAATATGTTGACAGAGATCATGCACATATTATCACTGGTGATCTTAATATTATTAATGACTCTAAGTTAAAGAAATTTATGGAATATGGTACTAAATATCGATTCCCTTCAAAAACTAATATTTCACAGATTATACAACAGTTTTCATATGATATTGATTTGTTTATTTATAAACTCTCCATCTCTTATAATAAACCTATTGAATATTTCAATCAATGGAAATTTTTAGTGATTTCAAAACTTAAAGATGAATTAATTCAACAAAAATCAAATCTCACACATTACAATAAATCAAATCTCTTTAAATCTATCAAAGAATTGCAACAAAACTTTGTTATTACTTATGTAGATAAATCTCCTAATAATTATGCTATAATATGTAAACATTATTATCTTTCTTTACTCAGTTCATCTATATCTAATAGTACTAACTTTCATCCTACAAATCATGATCTTAAAATCAATAACCGCAAAATTCACTGCTTTTATAAATTGCTAAAGCTACCATATAATAATTTTAAATGTCCTTATATTGTACTTATCCCTAAATTTCACAAAAATCCTATTAAATTTTGAACTGTCACTGTAGGGTGTAATACTTACAACAATAACGCTAACAAAATTCTCCTTGATATTCTCAAACAAATCTATGACTTAATCAGTATATCAAAAAATTTCTTTTGCCTTAAAAATAGTTATCAACTTAAAGCCAATGTCTTATCTATGAATAATGTGACTGATATCATGACTTATGATTTTGCTGACCTGTTTAATAATATTAATTTAACGGATCTTCATCATATCATCTTTAACCTTTTTGAAAAATTTAAAAGTCAAATCTCTTTACCAAAATGCTTTTCGGCAGCATCATTTAAGACACTTTTAAAATTTTATTATTCATAACAATTACATTCTACACTGTAATAAGATCTATATTCAAATGGTCGGTATTCCACAAGGAGGATGCAGCTCGAGTATGTTAGCTGACTTATACCTTTACCATTATGAACAGGGATTATGTATTAAAAATGTCTATTTTTACCGATACATTGATGACATTATAATTTTTTATGTCAATAATTTTTCCCCTAATTTATTTAAATTTGAATATCCTTCTCACCTTACCTTAACTCATAATCTTCTCAACAATAACTGTATAAATTTCTTGGATTTAAAAATCAAACTTGATGGTAGTCAAATTTATACTGATCTGTATGACAAAAGACAAGATTTCAGTTTCAAAGTAAATTTATTTACTCACTTTACTTCTTGTCTTCATATCTCTGTTTACAGAAATATCCTACTCAATCACTTCTTTCGTATACATAATCTTTGTTCTGTTAGGTTTAAAAACAAAAATATCCCTCACATAATTAATGTTGCTACAAAAATGGGTTATCCCAAAAAATTTATTTATTCACTTGTTTATCATAAAGGGTCTTTGTCTAACACACACACAAAAAAAAAAACCTACTAAAGTTTAATTAAAAAAAAAAAAAAAAAAAACTTGTGGATGGGTGGGCAGATGTTTGATTAAGGAGGTAGGGTGGTGTTGTTTGGCTGGTTGGTTGGGAGGGTTTGATGCTGAATAAAATTAATAATAATAAAAAAAAGTGTGGGGGGATTACTCATAGTTACATGCTTATATTTCTGGTTGATACTATGTATTTTGAAATCTTTTATCCTTAAATTTAATTTTGTACATCCGGCTACTTGAGGCTTCCCTTGTTAAGTTTGAACAATCAATCTATATGCATAACAAAAATAAGATCTTATATTATGGAAAAAAAATCTTTTAAATTATAATTTTAATTATTAATGACTGCCCTATAATGCTTATCCTTATATGTGTACTCTTTGGCATTATTGCTTGTAATTGAGTCTGCTTAAAACTTAACATTTAATACTATGATTTCAAGATTATTTAGTTTTGGGTTAATCACAAAAGTTCAATTCTTCTAATTACTTAATTGGCGCTAAAAATTATCTTAATCTTGCAGTCAATACTTCTAATTACCTTAATCTTTTAGTCAATACATCTTAATTTCCCTTATTGCATTGGATTCTTCTCCTGAAATAATTTTACTGACTTAATGTTTTTATAGCTTACCGGTAGATGGCGCTTGCACTCTAATGTCTTATGCTTTTATTCTTCAGTCTTTAACTTAAATGATATATTATTAATGTATATTGTACGATTTAATTCAACTCTATTAGTTTTAAAATTAATTAAATATAAAATCTATTTTAACATTATCATTTAATATTAACTCTGTGTAATTTATCTTTAATGAAAATGCTCTGAAGTATCTTCGATTAATCGATATCTGTCGAGCTTTTATTTTACTTCAATTTAAGTTTTGGCATCATCCTTTTCTCCTGTTAGAGTTAGTTGTTATACATGTGGTTGCTTTGCTTCATTCATGTGTTCACTTTGGTTTCCATTAAGATTATATTTAATCCTTTTTTAATCTTTGTTTAATTTAATATTTCAATTATTTCTAATTCTTTATGGTTTTGCTGCATCGATCGGGGTGTGAAACGATATTAATTGCTATGATTAGCAATATCGTTTTACGAAATCGTTGCAGCTATTTAAGCTTTATGAAGCATGCACCCCTTGATAAGTATGTTTCTATGTTTAAGCATTTACATCCAATTATTTCTGTGATTTATTATTTATTATTCGTTTTTACTCTCATAAGCTTAATGGTCATTTTTATTATCATTCAGGTCGGCGTAAGTATTTTAAGTTACTATCCTAACTCATTGGTTCTTAATCTATATTGCAACTTTTTGTGTAATTCTTTCCTCTATGTTAAATTCAGTTCTATATTTTAGTGTGCTGTTATTGTCTTAGTTCTATTAATAGCTGAATTTTATGATTAAATCTTATTACGATATCTATTTTATATATATATATATATATATATATATATATATATATATATATATATATATATATAAAGAATATCCCATTAGTATGCATAAATTTCAAAAATCATAACTATAGAATCAATTGATGGAATTGAACGCGGTTTGCGAAAATTCTCGTGAAGGAGGATATATAAATATATAAATATATAAATTTTTATTTATTTTATTTATTTATTTATTTATTATTATTTTTACTATTATTGGTAAAGAAAAGAAAAATATGGAAATGAAAGTCCTATAAATTTCATAATTTTGCGATTAGAACAGTCTATTTCTTACTCTGTCTCCTGCGTGTGCATACATAAAGTTTTAATTGCAATACTGACTTGATGGATAAAACGTTATTGGTGAAGATGTTTTCACTCAGGAAAGAACCGCCGACTGAAGACGTAGTTAGTAGAGTTATAACACGTTTGCAAACTGTAATTTGTTGTAACGACGGACACATAAAATTGGATGTAAACATTTACATGCGAATAAGTAGTTTTTCACGAAAAATTATGATCTAGTCACGCAGAGTGCCCTCTATCGACAAATAGCTTAATATTTATTTTTGCTTTACCAAACAAAAAATCCTTCTCCACGAGTATGACTTTTACGCAAACTGCGTTCAATTATATTTATTCATTCAATAGTTATGAATTTTTAAATTGTCTATAGACTTAAGGGACACCCTGTATACCTATATATATATATATATATATATATATATATATATATACACACTGCTGTTTGTAAAAAAATGCAAAACCAGGAAGAAATCATCACAATTAAATGAAATTTGCAGCAAATGCCAATTATAGGATGTTATGCAAAATAGGAAAGTTTCAGAGCCACCGCGCATGAGTGGCGTGCGCAGCGCCCTCTGAACTGATGCTGAAAGCGTATAAATAGAGAGCTGTAGCGGGACGTTGAAAATAGTTAATGATTATATGTTAGTGGCGAACGTTTATTGAGACCTAAGTATGTCTCCACGACGGAAGAAGGAGAAATTCCAACAACTTACCGAGTTTGAACGGGGGAGAATTATCGGCCTTCGAGAAGGAGGATTTTCCTATCGCGCAATAGCAGCTCATGTGCAGCGGAACAGTTCCACATCGATGCGAGTTTGGAAGCAGTGGACTGACGAGCACCGAACAACTAGGAAAACTGGCAGTGGACGACCGAAGGTGACGTCAGCATACTACGATTGACGGTGAATGACCGTACAGCTACCTCCAGGCAGTTGGCAGATTGTTGGTCTACTGCTACAGGTGTACTAATTTCGACTTCGTCAATTTGTCGACGTCTGCTGCAGCGTGGACTGCATGCAAGGGTGACCTTTTTACAGGATCCCCCTCACGGCAAACCATCGACAGCTGCGTCTGCAATGGGCTCATGAGCACAGAGCCTGGCAAGCTTATTTTCACCAAATGGCTTTTCAGATGAATTCTTCAATTTTTGGGACCAGGTAAACGCTGCCTTCCAGAGTGCGCTATCGAACGACATAGTAGCCGAACATCCGGAGTTATGGTCTGGGGTGCGATTTCGTATCATGGACGATCCAATTTGCTACGAATTGTGGCTTATCTCAATAGCCTGGAGGAATCTGTAAGGTCAATCACCGCCATGCGGAGCACGTGTTGATAGTCGCGCGCTGACGTCGCCTTCCGTCGTCCACTGCCGGTTTTTCGAGTTGTTCGGTGCTCGTCGGTCCACTGCTTCCAAACTAGCATTACTGTGGAATTTTTCCGCTGCACACGAGCTGCTATTGCGCGATAGGAAAATGCTTCTTCTCGAAGACGGATAATCCTCCCCCGTTCAAACTCCGTGAGTTGTTGGAATTTCTCCTTCTTCCGTCATGGAGGCATACTTAAGTTTCATTAAACGTTCGCCACTAACAAATGATCATTAACAATTTTCAACGCCCAACTACAGTCCTCTATTTATACGTTTTCAGCATCAGTTCAGAGAGCGCTGCGCACGCCACGCATGCGCGGTGGCTCTGAAACTTTACTAATTTGAATAACATTCTATAATTGACATTTGCTGCAAATTTCATTTAATTCTGATGATTTCTTCCTGGTGTTGCATTTTTTTACAAACAGCAGTTTATATGTCACAAATATATTCATGGCTAGATACATAGAAACATATATAAATATAAAGTTAAATTAGAATGATATAAATTAATAGATATTTAAATAGATGAAGGGACATTAAAAACATATACATATATATGTATATATATATATATATATATATATATATATATATATATATATATATATATATATATATATATATATATATATATATATATATATATATATAATGATTTATTAACAATGTCGATTGTTTAAAGAAATACCTTTAAAATATGTGATGTGAGAGAAATTATCATGAATCACACCCTAACGATAATAACTGCAAATAATGAAAGCATTTTTTTTTTTTCACTATTAAATTTCCGGTAACTTTTAACTAATAATTTCACTCTTAAATTTTAAAATATTTCTTGAAAGATATTTTAAAAAAAGAAAAAGAATTTTTTACTGCTTGTCTAAGATTTAAAGAAAATAATAATAATAATCTTATATAAATAAGTCAAATACTTAAATATTCAGAGATAGTACACCGATAAATGTTTACATAATGTGAGTGATATCATTAAATATTTCAGAATATGACTAAATTACTTTTACAATGGTTGTCTAAAAAGACGCGGTATTCCTGTTGGTAGAGCGCCTAGGTCATATAAGGAAGATTGTGTGTTCGATAATCGAACTTTCTTTTTCATACACAAATAGTAAACATATTATTTTTTGAAGTTTTCTTTTCAAATTTGGGTTTTTGTATGATGTCACATTTCAGGTGCCCTCATTACGAAAATCCAATTTTTAATGCTTCATGTGTAAGCTTATGTGTTATCAGCATAACTTAAAAAGCAAATGAACGATGGAAATTTAAATTTGGTATTTTCAAGTTCATATTAGCTTAAAATCTAATGCGAACTTAAAAATTTGCCTCTTAAAATTTTAACAAGATGGACGAATTTGTAAATAAATTACCGACAGCCATTTTTTTTTTCTTTAGTAGTTTTAGATACTATTATTGAACGGGAAGCTCACGCAGCATTATATGTAAAATAAAGCTAACCCTAAGCCTTTTTTTTTTTTTTTTCTTTGGGGGGGGGGTATCTTTTAAATACGTTGAACTTATTAACTTACATTATTTATCTTAAGGCTTAAGGCTTATTGGGCACAAATTAGCTATATAGTATTGAAATGCAGGTTAAGGGAAAGTCGTGTGAGGGACACACCAGATTACTTTTTCTTGCTGATTGATTAAAAAAGAAAATCCTGACTGAGATTTTATCACACTGAACATATAAACTATAAAATCATTAATTATATATTACAGAACATAAAGCAATTATTAATTTTATATGTCTATTATTATTATTATTATTATTATTATTACATTTTTTATAATTTATATTCTATATTTATTTATTATTATGTTTTTCCATATTAAATTGCGTTCATATTTGTTCCATTATATTTATTATTTTTAAATCGCGAAATTGGCTTTAAAAGCCTTTAACATTACACACAATCATAAAAATAACGAGTTAATTATAATAGAAAAATCCTTAAAAAATTACTTTTGCCCATTATCCTTTCTATAGAACAAATAAATTAATAAAAACAAATAAAACAAAATAAAATAAAGTAAAATAAAATAAAATAAAATAAAAATTAAGTGTGATAGTCAGTTTGCTTCAACCGGTAATAGTTAAATGAATAAACATATAATGATATATTTAACTGCATTTATTTGAAGTAATTTAGGGTAAAACAAAAAATGCAAAGAAAGCAAAAGAAATTTTGCTTATATTGATAATTGGATATTTTCTAGTCACATTTTTAGTAAAGAAACGGTTGTACTGCAGAAAATCTTCAAATAGAAGAATTTAATAAACTGGATAAAAAATAACTAGTTTATTTAAACTATTAAGAAATTAATGAGAATTTTATGCTTTGCTTAAAAAAAAAAAAAAAAAAAAAAAAAAAAAAAAGACAGCTATATTTTTTAAGGAATATAATTAAAATTTATAACGCTTTTATTCAAGTGAAAATACATAAATTTATTAGAACTTAGAAAATTTCATTAATAGAAAAAAAAATATTTTTCTTTATGCTGTTAAAATATATTTTGAGTGTTAAAGTATTATAATTATTTTTTTAGCACATATTTATTGAAAGAACTGAACTTTGAGTTTTAACAATTTTACACAAGAAAAAAAAAAGTGCATTAATTAAGGGGCGCTTTTAACAACATTTAAAAAAACTTTAATTAGATTATTAGAAATGCATATCTGCTATGATTTACTAAGAAAAAAATTGAAACTAAAACTAATACAAAGTGAAATATTTAGAAAATTTCTTCAAATTTTAAAAATACTAGAAAAGTAATTTCAGAAAGTTATTTTAAAGGTTTGTTATTATCTTTATTTTTACAAAAAAATAAACCTTTAAAGAAAGAATGTCGATATGTTTTCATTTACATGTTTGAAAATGTTTAAGAAGTGTTAACTTTGCACTATACAATTATTGTGTCAATTTATTTTTCATTTTTACAATAAGATATAAATTTTTGTTATTTTAATTTTGTGTTTAAAATTAAGTTTTGCGGTAAGGGGAAAAAATAGTGATAATGAGTTCTGTATTTATTGGGAAATATTTTTGTGCAAAAAAATATTTTTATTTAGAATACATATATATATATATATATATATATATATATATATATATATATATATATATGTATATATGTATATATATATATATATATATATATATATATATATATATATATATATATATATATATATATATATATATATATATATATATATTTAAAGTTGTTCAGTGAAGTGAATTAAAATATACATATATATAAACGCTGAAATTCAAGTTTACATGTAAACTTATTAAAAGTAATAATAAAATATTTGGAATTATATAATACTCATTTTTAAATAGTATCACTTCTTATAAATGGAAATTATTTGCAAATTTTACCCAGATTTCTTTTTCTTTTACTATTAAAACTTCATTATTTTTCTCACGAAATAGAAGTATATGTTTAAATTAATACAGTTAATTAAATAAAATATTTAGAACATAAAGACGAAATAAAACAATGTTTTCCAAATCTGCACCTTTTATAATAAATAATATATATTTACAAAGAGAGAGATAGAGATAAAATAGATAGTGCGATAAAGTGTAAGCACCAAAGTGTTTCCTCGTTTGATTTGGTAAAGTTAAATGAAACAAATTCTGAAAAAAAGAAAAAAAAAATCTTAAGTAATTTAAAAGCTAAATATTGCTTTCAAAAAAATAAAATAAAATAAAATAAAATAAAATAAAATAAAATAATAATCATAATCATAATCATAATAATAATAATAATAAAAGTAATAAATAAATAAAAATAAAAAATTCCAAATACGAAAGGAAATTTTGAAAATAAAACAAGATAAGAAAAAAAAAAAAAGTTGCTATTATTTTGAAAGCCTAGTTTTTATTTATAAAAAGCTTTTTGTCTAGAAATATACGTTATTTTTTGCCTTTTTTTTCTGTAAAACTACTTTGATGTTTTCATTACATTTGATATATGAACAAAATATAAAAATCAATAATATTGCACTACGAAACCATGTTTTCAAAATGTGAATATAAAGCAGAAATTGAACGAGAAGTGTATTTCAAGCTGAGATGTTTATTTTTATGTACTTTTGACATATAATCGTACGCGATATTTTCCATGGTAACATATAATATATTTTTGTTACACCGTGTTAATATGTCTTTCATTTATAATTAGATTAGCATATTTTGTTTTTATTAGGATTTTGTTTCTTGTTTAAGGGGATTTTTTTTTGTTATTCTAGGAAACTCACGGGATTCATAAAACTATTATTATTTTTTTTTCTTTCATTTATCTCAATTTAAAAATTGAAATCATGAGGAAGGAAATATTTTATTAATTCTAATTTATATTAATATACATCAATATTGCTTTTCATTCTATTTTGTATTATATCTTAAAAATAATAATAATAAATAAATATAAATAAATAAAAAACTTAATTTTGGAATGAAGGGTGAAAATACCCTTCGTTAGTAAGTCATTCAAATTTTGGGTAGCGCTGAGTTTCTCTTCTCACAGCTAGTACATACAGTAGGCGGGGTTTGAACACAGATCATGCTTACGCTAACTTTCTTTAAATAAACGGACACTTTAAAATAAAATCATTTTGTAAAATATTTAGAAACATTGCTATTCAAGTTTCCGCAAACTTTTGGCATGTAAAAAATGACTTATTATGAGTTATACCACCGCCACTTTAGAATGTAGAAAAGGAGAGGAAAAAAGGCTAAAACCCCCATAGAAATAGCATGGGAAGAAAAGCAAAAAATGTCAAGTGTGTTAAAAAAAAAAAAAAAAAAAAAAAAAAAAAAAAAAACGGATCACACCGGAAGTAATAAGGGGACAAAATTGACTAGAAAAATACATTGAACATACGGGAACTGGGCGGGCTGGGGCATGGGTCCTATCGTCCAGGATTAATACGACTCGCCTAGTATAACTCATTTAATAGTACGCACATTTAATCGTATTTGCATATTTGCCTCTAATTAAAAAAAAAAAAAAAAAAAAAAAAAAAAATCTGCTGAGAAACAACTACACGACTTCTATTACACACTATTACACGTATTATATACTTATTTCTTTCTTTTCTTTTTGAGATAATATGATAAGAAGAGATAAAGTTGACCTAACGAAGTAGAAACGTACAATTTTTCAGGTATGAAAAAATTATTACTACGAGTAAAGACATATAAAACAAAGTTTACATGGCAAGTTACAAAATAGTAAAAAAAAAGGTTCAGTTATATTTTGATACGCCAATTTCCGAGTCCTAAAATTGATTTATGTAAAAAATTTTAAGAAAATCGTTAGCGCCGTTTTTGTGATACAGGCTTTCACCAAAAGTTGACAAACTAAACTTTTGACCGAAAAATAACAATTACATATGAAAGGATATCTAAAAAAGGATTATTATTGTAGACTTTGAAAAAAATCCGTGCTGCCATTTTTATTAGAACGCACGTTTGCGAGGCATGAAATTAAGCTATTTATACAGGACACCTATATATATATATATTTTTTTTTTTTTCTGAACTAACCAACTATATCGTTCGAAAGGACATCTAATAGATTCTTTATATAGCAGTTTTGAAGAAAATCTTTAGAGTCATTTTTGAAATACGGAAGCACGGTCCCATATCTGGTTTCGGATGTCCCACTTCTTGTTTTCTCCAATTTTCACCAAATATTGTAAAATTCATCTGTACAGCAGACGTGTGTCAATTCTGAAGTTTCATCGTTTCATCTTTATTAGTTTTGGAGATATGCTATTCAGAATATTCCGCACATACATACACACACAAACACACACACACACACACACACACACACACACACACTGACCAATTGCCATAAATCACTTTTTTGGACTCAGGGGACCTTAAAACGTGTAAATTAGGTAAAATCTCGATGTCGAACTTTTTAGAGTGACCTACGGTAATAGGGTAATGGAAGTAAAAAGAAAACCGCTAAAGATTAAAAAAAAAAAAAAAAAAAAAAAAAAAAAAAAAAAAATGTTTTAGACCCGTAGTACGTAATAAACTCGAAGGACGTAAATCCTGAAATGCACCCAGGCAGTAGCATATGATTATAAGTTTTCTTACTATTTGTATTCTTTTATTTGAAATTGCAACAAACATGCATTGAGATTGAAAACAAAATAAATAAAAAAAAATAATTTATTTGAAAGTGTAGAATTATATAAATTATCGACAAACGAATCAGCTAGAATTTATATATTTTCTAGAACTGAAATTTTATAAAGGGATTTTACCATGCCACGCATGTTATCGAAATATATCATAGGTTCGAAAACTCCTTTATTTTTTGAGTGGGGGGGCGGGGCTTTTCGGCTTGTAATGCTAACAAATTCTTCTTTATTTACTAAGATTTGTATGCTCATAAAGAGTTTTTCACAAAATACAACTTTTGTGATGTGCGTAAATTATGTGAATCTTCAAATTAAAAACGTAGAATTTGTAAAACCCCTTAAGGAATTTCACCTATGAAAAATATTTAAAATCTAGCTCATTTTTTCGACGATAATTTGCTTAATTTTTACTCTGTTTAAATGAACTTTGGAATACGTTGTTCAATATATCTAGCTTTTAAATTATTTAATTAATGTATATATATATCTTCCGCGCATGCGCAGTAAAATAATATTTACAGCAAATGCTCATATACTAGGGGAATTTACACGTATCTGTTGTATGTTTCAGAGAATAAAGTTTCTATAACATTTTTTTAAGTTTAATGAAAGCTCCGTAACATTTTATTCAGGTCCATTCCTGTTATAAGAAAAAAAAATGCGTTATTTTGATACATATCTATATGTCAGCCTAAATAATCGTGCGATTCCTGAAAGAAATATATATATGTATATATATTATAGAAACATTGTCATATTAAGTGAGACAGTGTGTTTAAATTGCAAGCCGTTTGAGGTTTTTATGATACTGAGTGATCCAAAGTATTTGTGCTTTTTAATATTTTTCAACATGTTTGAAAAATGTTCATGACTTCTGTTTGTCTGCTTGTGTGTCCGTTTATCTGTCCGCACTCTAACGCCGGTAAATATTCCTTGAATTTCTTGAAACTGATATAAGATATTTAATTGATGTAAGTTATTCAAACTGATATAAGTTATTCAAAAGGCGAGGGATAACTGAGGCATGATTATTATATATTGAGGCATGATTATTAAATATTAATAACAACCAATCAATATTTAAAAATCATGACTCAGTTATCCCTCGCCTTTCTGCTAATTATAAAGACCATAAAGACCCCCTTCTCTCCGCCCTGTTGTTAATAAATCCGAAGGTCCTACTTATTTTCTTGAAAAATTCAAGAAAAATATCTATCAATCCCTTCTCCCTCCCTCCGATCTCTCAATAAACTCCAACGAACTTTTCCTTGAAAAACTCCGTAACATTAATTTAAACTATAACGGTAAATTAGTCAGCTTCGATGTCAAAGATTTATATCCTTCTATCAATACTCCGGAAATTACCCAAATTATCAACGCCAAAATAATCGATACCTACGGAAACAACAAAATCAGTTAAACTTTAATTCGTGCCAACAACCTTCTTTTAAAAGAATCTTATTTCATGTTCAAGCAAAATATCTACCGCCAACGCAAGGAGTCCCAATGGGATCCCCCATTTCGGGCCTTATAGCAGAATTAAAACTGCGCCACCTCGAAAAATCCGCTAACAATATTATCAGTAAATGCAAACTCTGGACCCGATTCGTCGATGACGTTTTTGCCATTATTCAGAATTCCATAAATCCCGATAACATTTTAACTGAACTAAATACCCTTGATAACAATATCAAATTTACCATGGAAAATGAAACAAATCACGCTTTAAATTTTCTGGACATAAAAATTATAAAAACCTCAAATAATTCTTTTGATACCACTATCTACCGGAAACCAACCGCTAATACTGAAATCATAAATAAAAACTGTAACACCCCTCTCTCCTATAAATACTCCGATCGTATATTAACCGCGCAATCCTCGTTTGTTCCAACAAAAACTTACTCAACACCGCACTCAATTACATTAAAGCTAATTACTCTAAAAACCTAGTCGATAACCTCTATAAAAAACGCATAAAATCCTTAAACAAAATTAACAATGCTCAAAAATCCAAATCCAACTTTACTACCTCCATCACCTGCTGTAACGGCGCTAGCATAAAAATAAAAAACGAAGCTAAAAATCTGAACATAAATATACCAATCAAACCAAATAGAAATATTTTTCAACATATTCGCAACGAAAAAGATACTATCCAGCAAAAAACCGCCGCAGGTATATATAAAATAGATTTCCAACACATCAATGGGAAAAAGCTTGTTACATAGGTATGACGAAACGAAGGATTAATGAACGTGAAAAAGAACACCGTGCCGACCTAAAATATGGGAAAACTTCTACAGCCTTCTCTTCCACCCACAACAATAACCCGATTAACGTCAACTCCATTAATATTAATAAAATAGCCCCATACAACAATCACAACTACGCACTAAAACGGGAGGCCATCGAAATAATAAATAACAATCAAGCCGTCAACGACCGATAGCACTGCATCATTCCAGCTGTATCGCAACAGTTTCTACAAGAAACAAAACCGAACTTGAAAGTGAAGCGAAGCGATGGCATGGAAACCACAACACCACAAATATGAAGATCTACAGAAAAACGACGTTTTTCGTACGTAGCACTGAGGATGGGTACGTCTGTGCCCGAAATTAATATGCTAAGTTCTTTAAAAGGATGTTTTTTGAGGTATTTTATTATGTAGTTTGAAATAGTTTATTTTTAAATGGTTTTAATTGATATACGTAAAAGTTAAATTTCTTAAAGCACATGATAAATTAGGGTTTATATAACAAAATTGAGAACAAACACTTCATGTGAAATTAATTAATTGAATACTAAAAGGATTTATATGTTACTGTACAGAAAATAAAAATAAATAAATAAATAAAAAACCTGTCAGATAATTTACTATAAAATTTTATTTTTCTATTTTTTAAGTAATAGAAAATTGAGCGCCACTGAATATTTGAGGAACAATTAGGCTATGATACTCTGCAACTATCAGAACTGGAATCATATCTAAATGTTTTGCAACACTCGTCATGTTGTACTTAAATTTACCATTTTCCTTTAGCAAAGTAACGTATTCTACACTGTCCAGCTTTACAAGACTAACGTTTAACCCGTAAGCGACCAGTGTCCTCATTTGAGGACATGTAATAAAATGACATGTATATTTCTTTGTGGTTTCTTGAAATGATTTCTGCTTTTTAGTGACAGTTTATAGCGTCACTCTAAATGATCCCTGAAAGTTTTATGTACCTACTATTAATTATTATTTCATAATTTGGATAGTCATTTTATGATTTTTCATTCGTCGCACATATATTTGATTTTTGCTCAGTTATACTAACTTAAATCAAGTTGAAAAATAATATATATTATAATACTTTACTTTCGATATTTTTGTCAACATATAAAAGGAAATTAATCTGTTATCTCCAAGTTTTTCTATCTCGAAATTTTCTCGCTAGAACACAAAACGTCAATAAATAAGGATAGGATTTAAATTTAAAACTATCAGAAGAATTGTTTTGGTTAATATATTTTACTGCCAGTTGTCTATATTAATTTAAAAGTGAAATAATCTGCTAATAATATTTTGCAAAATTAATTCGGGTGTTAACGGGTTAATCAAATTCACGATTACCATTTTTTATAATATTTTAAAATAGTATGCAAACAGTTCTTTTTTTTTTTTTTTGCTAAGATTTTGCATTATTTGTATATAGCACTGAAAACTGAAAAATATCCCACATATACAGATATTTCTATTCAAAGAAAAATTCTGTGTATGTATATATATATTAGAAGACTACTAAAACTATTTGTTGGTAATTAAATAATAATAATAATAATGATAATAATAGTAATAGTAATAATAATAATAATAAACTAAAAAACAGAAACACTCTTTTCTTCCTCTTGATTTCCTTTAGAAGCATAAAAATAAAATGATAATTCATTGACGTTTCTGCAAAATCTTAAGAACGTGTCTGTAATGCTTCTAAAATCTTTACCCGTGCACGTCAGATTGGGTTCTTATCGAATGACAGTTTCGGAACGGACAGTATCGAAAAAATCGAAGCAGATTTTTTTTTTTTTTTTAAATACATACGAGCACAACTACACGTACTACAGGCCTCGTAGCTTTCCTAAAACTTTTCACTAATTTTATTATGTTGTCAACAATACATTGAGGATATATATATATATATATATATATATATATATATATATATATATATATGTGTGTGTGTGTGTGTGTGTGTGTGTGTGTACCGCATTCAAGTAGAACGAAACAGTAGTAATTTTCTAAATTCCTAAATTAGAAATATAGATTTCCGAGTTATGCGTATTTAGGTTATAAAACAAGATTATAGTTACTAAAACTCGCTTCTTGAGTTCGCATTAATTTACAGAGATTTTTCAATGCGATTGACACACAACTATAATATAGAAAAACAGTCTAAAATTCTAATAATAGTTTTTAGAACTCTCAAGCAAAGGGAGCTAAAATTCATGAAACTATTTTTACTCGAGTCACAATTTAAATTCCAGATGTCAGTCGCATATATTCTATGCTTTATTCTACAATTTTGTGTTTTCTTGTTTTATAATGAGAAACTTTAAAGAGAGGTTTGAAAAAGTTTCAAAGTGTTATATATGATCTGGCTACCGCTGAAATCGTCGAAAAAGGTACATATATTACACACCACCACCCAAAAATATTTTGAAGAGATAATTGAAAAGTAACACAAACATAAAGAGAAAGAAAAAGATTAAAGGAAGAAATAAATAAAAAAGTAAACGAAAGGATAAAAATATAAATGAAATGATTTTAACTCCAGATATAAATTCTCAATCAAAGGAGTGGTTTAACTTAGATTCTGGAGATGTCTACAGAAAAATATCGTAATCTCCGCTTTTTTTTTTTTTTTTTTTTTTTTTTTTTCTTTTGAGCTAACACTATTTTTATACAATATCGTCTATCCTGTTTAATCACGACATATTACTTTAAAAATACAATAAAATTTTCTCTAAGAATAAAATGGTGGAAAAACAGGCGGAATTTTCTCATCCCTGAAAGTGTACTAAGGAAAAAAAAAAGGTTGGTTGTACGATCCCTTCTACAGCCTCTCTGAGGCAGAAGAATGGGTTTAATGCTTAATTTGCAAAATGTGGGTACACATTAAATGTGTGAAAGTGAATATCAATATATCTTTGTTTTGTATTAACTTCAGTTCTGACAAAGTGTGACTCCTATATTGATTAGATATTTAATTTTCTCTTTATTTTACTACAATCCATTTGATATAATTCCTTGTTACTATACGAAGGAGGTATAATTTAATATTAATTATTTATGTTTTTCTTTCTTTTTTTTTTTTTTTTTTTTTTTTTTTAGTAAATCAATAAATGATTGATTGCAAAAACCTATTGAAATATTGTATTTTTTTATTATCACTATTTCCCTCATAACTGTTACAATTTGCCCTAAATCCTAGGCAAATTGTAAGGGGCAAATAATTTTGGAAAAAAAAAAAAATGCTAAAATTAGCAAAATTAACAAAAGTTTTTTTTTTTTTTTTTTTTTTTTTTTTTTTTAAATGAATGACTATGTATGCTATGTAAAATGGCAATTATAAACAGGAAAAAGTAAATACATTTAAAAAAGTATTTAATTTTCTAAAAACTGCTGCAATCAGCTCCACTCTCCCCTACATTATATATATATATATATATATATATATATACACATAGATAGATAGATATAAATATGCACTGAAAAAAAAAATCTGTAACTGTCATCTATTGTAAAATCTAAATTGTGGCTCTAGTAAAAATACTTCTATATCATACTTATAAATTCTAGTCCCTGTTGAAAGCGAGTTCTAGAAAATCCTATAAGAATTCTAGATTGTTTGTCCATATTAACGAAGTCAAACTTATTTAAAAAATCTCTGCAAATAAATGTGAATAAAAGAGGGAAGTTTTAGTAACTCTAATCTTGGTTTACGACCCAATTCCAGAAAATGAAACAACTTTTTTCACAAAATAAAGAATTCATAACATTCATAATATTGTTTCATCATTAGAAATTATCGACAATTTCGTCTATTTCGCTGATTGTCATGCCTTATAGACATAACTGTGAAATATATATTTCTAGTTTACGGATTTAGAAAATGACAACTTATTCGTTCTAGATGAAAGCGTTTTTTTTTTTTTTTTTTCACTGTGATAATGGTACAAATATATAATAGCTTCCATTGGCAACTTACGAATTTTTGTTCCCGTTTTGGAATTTTCTATAAAACTATATAGTCAGATGTAAAAGTAAATTTGTACTATTATTGTTTATGTCTGTTTGATTCTCTATATCTATCTATATTTATTATTATTGATTTTAATATTTCATAATTTATTTATGTTTGTGATGTGCTACTTTGCTTAAAAGTGCTGTCAAGAAACTAAAGTTTTTGGCAAAAAATGTCCAGTCTAAGTCAGTGTCATTGATTTTTTAATTGTCCATAATTACCTGTAAGGATTTTTTTTTTAATGGCGCGGTACTTGCAAATCTACGGCATTGGCCGGCGTATCGCCGAATTGGTGACCATTTGGGAAGGCGCACCCAATGGGTGGTCATTGCAACCCCTAACAGGGCAACACATTCATGCCTTCTCCGGGATTCGAACCCAGGTCCAACAGTGTTGAACTCAGGGACGCTAACCACTACAGTGCCCGGGCGGTTAATTATCTGTAAAGAAAAATCTTTATTTTGTACCTTTCATGGCATACTATTTGTGCCAAAAACAATATTTAAAAAAAGTCTAAAATTGATGCATATCAAAACATATATTTGAAACAAAATTCGGAAGATGCATTTTGGGTATTTATTATTAATATTATTATTGTGTGTTTTATTATTATTTATATTTTATTATTATTCCATTTTAAAGGTATATTGACGTTATTTTATAATATGCAAAAGCAAATTTAACTTTTATTTTTATTTTTATTATTATTCTTTTTTTTTCGTTATTCTCGTGAAAATATATTTTTTTTCCGTCGAAAAAAAAAAAAAAAAAAAAAAAAACAGTCGTTATATATATATATATATATACATATTTAGCAGCAGTTAAATTTATATTGAATATTTAAGTGGATATTTTTAAAGCATTTATAAGGTTTATATTTTCATATAAATTAGTTTAAAGAAAAGTCAAAATTTCGAAAATCGTGATTTGCAAACTTCGTGGGTTTACCATGATATCGTGGGTTTACCATCTTAGTCCCACATCATCCACAGCCACACAGAGACACACATAAACATTGCTTGATATATATTTTATATATAATGTAAAACTAAGAAAGTTTAGCGCTCAGTTCTATGGGTTATTATAAAAATCCAAATACTGATTTATTTAATTCGTTTTCAATGCATTTCCATTATTACATTATTCTGTTATAAATTAAAGCAAAAGCTGTAATAAAACCAACAGAGCTATTTCGAACAATCTCTCGTTACACAGTAGGGGTGATTGTGCATACGGGTAGGAGAGATTATGTTTAATTAGAACTAAAATTGAATATGAAATTGTTGTCGGGATTTAAAAAAAAAAAAAAAAAGTATTAGGGCTGATATTTCTATTTAATAATTAAACAGCCAGAAAGGTTTTTTGTTTGTTATTATTGTTGTTGTTGTTTAAGGGGGGGGGGGGGGGGGAATCAAGGTACTGAAATATAACAAGACCAAATAAGATTACAAAATATTATTAAGTTACTACATAGCACGTTTAACTTAAAATCACCACACATCATCTTCAGTTTGAATGTTTTCTTGTTTGCTTACTTAATATATCATTGTCCAGAATCATTGCACATTTTTTTGTTGATGGTACAACTTTCGTATAACTGCCTGTCACATGTTAACCCGATTGCACACCGCAGAGAGCACACCGTGAGATCACACCGTGAGATCGATTGCACACCGCAGAGTGTACATTTCTGAACCAAAAAGTCGTTAGCATACAATCTGTCCAATGATATATGGCTGGTCCACCATTTTTATTTTTTAAAGTTATTTTCTAAAAATTTACGAAAAAATAGGTTCAATACACAAAATCTAAATTTTTCTTGATTTTAAATATCCTCATATCAATTTTAAAAAAACGTTCAAGTATTTTTAATTTAGAATTATTTTTATTTATTTTTTTTTTTTTTTAATCGAAATTCAGACACTTAGAGTCCTTAAAAAAAAAAAAAAAAAAAAAAAAAAAAAAAAGAGAGAGAGAGAGAGAGAGAGAGAGAGAGAGGGGGAGAGAGAGAAGACTGATATTTTTTGTTTGCATTCAGTTTTATTGCTTCAGTTTAAGCAGCTGACAGATTCCACAAGACTTGAGCTTCATACTAGAAAATATTGCAAAGCTAAGCAAATGCACAATAACAATAAATAATTCGCAATAAACTTCCTATAGGCTTGCACTGGTACTCAAGAGGCAAATACCACCAGAGATGCGACTTTTATTGATCATTGCCACTCCCGAATAATGTTCAATTTCAGATTCAGAGAACGATTTTCAAAAAGATGCGCCGTCTCAAATGGGTTAAACTAATACTCTCATTTGTCGAAGCTGTCTCCAAGTTTGTGAAGTTCAACAAACTCATCCGTATTATTTTCTCATTACCAATAAGCTGCATTACTTCTCCGAGTATAGAATTTAACGTAATGAACGCACAATCTCTTCCCTTTTCACAGAAGCGACTGCGCTGGCTTTTATTTCATAACTATTCACTTTTGTAGAGAACTGTTTGTGACCGTCGTACTATTAGTTTAGTTTTGTAGCTTATGAAACATTTTTAATTAAAAAATGTATTGTACTGCTGGCATTCTATAGAAATGTCTAGGGCGTGATATGCGAATTCTCGCAATTATTATTTACTACTACAAGCACTTTTAAATCGATATTTAACTATTATTGCTGTACAACTACCATGAGTAACAGTGCCCGCGCACTACTCTATCCGTCCGATACTCTGTGTGTGCAAACTCTTATTTAGCGCAATCTCTCCTACCTTTACATTTTATATATAATATACAAAATGCATTTAAACATGTTTTAAATACGTAAATATAATGTCGAACAACCCACAGAAGCATGGAGAGTAGTATTGTCAGATCTAGTGGATTTTTTATTCAATTATCACCAAAAATTTTGATAAGTGATATTTGTCATATATAATAGACTATAAATCTTCGACGAGATTAGGCAAACGTTACAATTAAAAATTATTGGTGATTAATGAATAAAAAACCGCCAGATCAGGCAATACTGATATAGAGACGCATGCTAGATTTTACCCAAAAAGGCAGGAAACAAAAAAAAATGTATTAGGGGATAAACTAAAGATACTAAAGATATTTTTAGTGTAAAGAAATTAAAATGGAGCTGAATTGGTCACCATACCAGAAGAAACGATAATAGATGGACCACCATAATCCAACATTGGACACCGAGAGATAAGAAAAAAAAAAGTAAGAGACCACAGTGTCGTTGAAAAGATGAGATTATCAAGTTTGAGAAGCAGAATGCATAAAAATTGCAGAGAACCAAGTTTATTGGAATCTCGTAGGAGAATGCTTCATTCTGCCGTAAATTGATAAAGGCTAAAGATGTTGATGATGATAATGATAATGATACATATATAAATATATTTATTTATTTACTTATTTTCCGCATATATATCAATTTCAAATTAAAGAAAAAATCAGTTTAGAATTGTTCAAATTTAACTGTCAGTATGATTTTGTTATAATTACATTTAAATCTAAAACAGTAAATTCTAAATGTATATTTGGTGTATTTTTAAATTAATATAACATTTGATTTAGATAACCATTTGCATTTGTCAGAAACTGACAAAAATAATTTATGAAATGTCATTCTGATATTGCCATCTGATAAAATTCCCGTTACGAAGAGAACGTTATATATATTTTCCTTTAATTCACATTCATGATAAATATTTCACACCTGACAGTTGTAGTATTATCTTTTATCAACTGAAATGTTCTTATATTCTTTTAGACTGTTTTAACATTCGATTTAAATACAAAATTAAGTAACAATATACAATCATTAATTAATTTCAATATTTAACGAGGAAAATAAACATTGCAGTTTATTTATTTTTTCTTTTTTGTGCAAAGACGAAAATAATTACTAGTAATTTTTTTCTTTTTTTTCCTGAAATTAGAACATTAATATAATAAAAATAAATATTAAAACCGGAATTTAAATAGGTATTATATTAATTGTTTTATATAATGTTTTTAATAAATAAGGTTTCCAAAAAAAGGAGTTGATTAAATAATTTTCCATTTTATACACTTAAAAATTCATTTATATAAATACAAAAACGTACATCATTATATGTTCTTTTCCAAAATTTTCATAATTTTTAAACTAAAAATTTTGTATAAAAGTAACATATAAATGTACAATGTTAAATTCGAAATAGCACTTCCGATTTTAAGTTACTCCGAGCCTCATCCCCATTTCCCCCAAGAAGAAGACGGGAAATATATGTTTCTTACCATTAGATAGCTTTATACATACATATAAAGTATTACTAGGTGTATCGGTTAATAATGCGAATTTTGTAAACAAAGAAAACACGGTAATTTTGACATAAACAGCACATGTGCCTTATTCAAACTAATGACCGTCAGTAGCTACACAGTTCTTCCAGCATTTAGAAAATTTTACATTCTGG
This sequence comes from Salticus scenicus, assembly GCA_963930645.1. Lineage (NCBI taxonomy): Eukaryota > Metazoa > Arthropoda > Arachnida > Araneae > Salticidae > Salticus > Salticus scenicus. The sequence goes on along the minus strand of OZ005656.1, from coordinate 138,813,536 downwards.
GAGGCTAACTATTCAAGGAATCAATTTCCCATTTCTTCATACATTGTGACGTGTTGCTGAGAAATTGTTTGTTCCGTCGAGCGGAATAAGTAATAATTTGAAGAGGGAAGATCTAGAGAATACCGCTTGTAAGCTAATGTTTCCCAGTCAAGGTTCTTTAACATGTTTTTATTAAGTTATTGTGTGATGGCGTGATATCGCGATATCGCGAAACAAAAATACCTTGCCATATCGTATTTCTCATTCTGGTAATTTGTCTGTCAAAGCATGGTTCAGATTGACTATTTGTTTTCGGTAAGAATCATTGTTCAAGTTTTTACCAGGTTTTAGCTACTCATGATGCTACTCATAGCTGCCTGTCTTCTAACTTTTTCGCTTGATCTGGCAGTTCATTGTCGTTTACATCAAAATAACCTATTTTTAAGCGGATAAACCATTGTTATTACTTGTCTTCATATGGAGCATATTCATCATAAGATTTTCGGAGTATAAGATAACCTTCAGCATCGATTTTCTTCAAAATAAAGCAATATATAAACACCTGCCGTATGCTCTTTTTTTTGTACGAATTTTGCAATGTTTCAGTGTAAATAGAACTATGAAGTTAATACCTTCTCGCCACTTGATTTCTGAGAATTTGAAGCTTTTTATCTGTGGTACTGAATAGCCTATACATCGCCTCGCATCTAAAGCATTCTGATGTAATACCATCTAATGAAACGATCCGCATTATTAAATAGAAAACCTAGTACGTAAGTTGTTCTTTTTTTTTTTTTTTTTTTTTTTTTTCGAACCAAGGTATATATTTTTTCAAAGATTTGCAATTCCATTTCATTTTAGTGAATAATCCACTAAATATGAAAACAAAAATTGGGCTATGTATATGTTTAGTTAGTAGGAACTTTTAAGAAAAATCCAAATCTTAAAAAAAAAAAAAAAATGTTCAAAGACATAATTTAGTTTAGTACGGAGAACTATTAATTTCAATCTGTAAAAATTTTATTTATATATATTTTTTTATTTTTTATTTTTAATTTATTATTTATATTTATTATTATTTTTTATCTCGTTTTTTGGCCGTAAAACTGGACCACATGCTTTTTAAAGTGATTGAAATGAATTAAAAGGAAGTGTTGCTACAGTCGGTAACAAAAGTCTACGAACACTACCAAAAATTCCTATATAAAAAAGTATACTTCATACGGTTTTGTTAAATAAATCCTTTTCGAATCATGATCTTACACTGACTAAGAAAATGATTCGAAAAGGATTTATTTGACAAAACCGTATGAAGTGTACTTTTTTTGCATTCGAATTTTTGCTAGTGTTCGGACACTTTTGTTACCGAATGTACCTAAATTTCATATTTTAGTTAATTTTAAAATATCTAATAGTCGTGTCGAAAAACTGTTTGCATCCCTGGATTTAAAGAAATCCCCATTTTCATTTGGTACCAAAATTGTACCAAACTGAGAACTGATAGAACTGATATTTCTAACCTATTTTGGTGTTGCACAAAATCGGTGTATAAAAACTGGCGATGACGCTTTTACCCAGATTGAAACTGACTGTCCTCTTAGTCCTAAAAAAGTGTTTTTCCATTTGAAATTCTATGTGCAAACATCTAATGTGCGCCTCACACTCATTGGTTAAAGAGATAGTCTCAATTTTCGCAACATCGAATAATTTTTTTTAAACTATATTGACTTTTTTTTTTTTTTTCCCGATTTTTTTTTTCTAAGTGCATTTGTATATATATTAGTTTGTTAAATTGTTTCAATTTGAAAGTATTTTTCCTCATATAATAAATACACCCTGTATTCAAATAAATTTTAAGAACCTGCTTTTTAAATATGCAGATGGCATTTTTACAAGCGGAGATATCTGTGAAAGCAACTGGATGAAGTAGCCATTGCCTTTATCGACACATATTACGACACATTATCTACACAGATTATAATTATTTCTGTTTTTTTTTTTTTTTTTTTTTTTTTTTGTACAAGTTGATAAGGGGAAGGCATACTGACACAGAATTTATTTTTAAATTTACATTTACTTTTTGAGAACATTCATTTACAGTTTTCATAAAAATTTACACTATTTGAGATGTCCTGAATTAAATTTGACCATTATTTAAAACAATAGTTTGTATCCTTGTGTTAGAAATAATTTTTTTAAACTGCATCACAGAAATCAATGAACAGAATTGAATCTAGCTTTTTTTTTTTTTTTTTTTTTTTTTTATTGAATTAAATTGGTGCTGATTAATTTTTGGTATATGCCGTACAATAAGTGGTACTGCTGTGCTGCAACTCTCCCATTTAAGTAAAGGCTACGTCTTAGCTTTTGCATGAAAGTGCACTAAACTCTGTATGCGATATAGATATTACGTGGAACAATTGTGATTCAATGTGGTTTGATAAAGACCGATCAAGTGTCAATGATATGTGTTGTAATTAAAATTACACATTTATTTATTAACGAAAATTAAACAAAAATGTGTATAATTAAAATTACACATTTATTTATAGAAGGAAATATAACAAACATGTGTGTAATCTAAATATATGGCTGAATATCACATAAGTGTGCATTTTGGATTTTTTTAAACTTTTTTTTCAAACTTTGTATTTTAATTTGAATTTTTGAAAATAAGTCCGTAAGTGCATCTTAAATAAATTCTGAGTTTGACAGAGATCGAACATAATTTTTTAAAATTTTATTGAAATTTTTCAATAAAAATTTATAATTTTAATTATCTTATAAAATCAAAATTACCATTAAATTTTTTTTTTTTTGTGGTTCAGATTCATAAAAAAATACAAGACTTAGGCTTTTCTAAAAAGTTCTTCCCATTTTAAAAAATAAAATAAAATAAAAAACCCAAAAATTTTAAATTTAAAAAAATAAATAAATAAATAAATAAATTTAAATTTATTTTTTTATAAACATAAATTATATCAATGGGAAATATCATAGACTGCATACCTCTTGACTATAAACTGGAAATAATTAGTTTACTTGCATTAAATTTTTAATTATAGCATTTAAAGATGTCAAAAAATGATGTCACTGAAATGACTGGTTTGTCACTGAAATGACAATGTTTGTCACTGAAACGACTGTTTGTCACTGAAATGACAATATTTGTCAAAATGACTATTTTTCACTGAAATAACATTGTTTGTCAATGCAATAGGACCATATAATATTAAAAATGGAACATATTAGAACAATAGAGAAAAATTGTGAAGGGAAAAGAAAGAGCAATAATGAGAATATCAAGCAATTTTATTGTATTAAAATCCTTATAGTTACAAGTTTAATGATTAACTGAATTAAATTCAGAAAAAGCATTTTGAACATTATTAAAATCTTCATCCTGAAGTTTAAAATATCTATTTGAAGCAGGTTCAGGAGAATTCCTAATTTTGCACAGAATATGTGGCACTTGAATTTCATGGACATCCTCTTTGTCAAGCCATGCAAATTATTTTTTCTGCATCTTGCCATAAATAACACAAGTAAAATATTTTGAGTAACATTCTCAATGACACCTTAAAGGGGGCAAAAAAATAAATAAATAAATAAATAAAATTAAATAAATAAATAAAAGTTTGCTTTTTTAATTGTATCTTAATAGTAATGTCGTATGTAATTTTTTTATATTTACCTGGATACCGGAAAGTACTTTAAATATTTAAATATAAAGCTTATCCTACACCAACAAATCTTTTAATTCAAAATAAAAAATTATTTAAATCCAGGGCTTACAAAATAGTAAATCTGCAACAAATGTCATTTTCGAGACGTCACAAAAATGACCGTCACGAAAATGACAAATCGTCAATAATTCGTTCTGTACTGAAAAACATTCTTTCACTAAGCCAATATCGTCACATTTTCTTCTTCTGGTCGTCATTCTATATTAAAATAAAACTTTGTTCTAAATTTTATAATAATATTTTTTTATTTTTTATGCATCTCGAAAATGACAAGCAATAAAAGTACGCACAGCATGTAAACAATAAAAATAATGTTAACTCTTACCTGTTTTCAATTTTCTTGAGATTTTTTTTTCCCACATATCGTCAATGTTGATTTCTGATCTTAAACTTTAAAAAAAGTGAATGGTGGCACCATCCCTTGATGATGTATGAAGTTATTTTCATGTGTCACGAAAATGACGTGAAGACTTGCATACAAGCATTTTAATTACACATGCATGAAAATTAACGTAATTAAAAAGAAAAAAAAAATTTCCTTTGAAAACAAATAGTTTTTTTTACAAGAATTAACAATTATTATAATTAGCATTTTATTTTTTTTAGTAAAAAACATACTTTGTATGTAAACATTTGGTCTTGGAGACAGTCACGAAAATGACGGTTATAAGGTTTAAAATTTTCTAAAAAATACTGAAATTGCTATAAACTCACATTTTATGATTTGATGCTTTTTTAAAAAGGTACTTCTAAATAATAATAATACAATTTTACAATTTATTTGCTTAAAATTAATAATAAAGACCTGAAACACTAAAATGCACATTTATGTGATATTCAGCCATATATATATAAATACTTTATGTTTATATAATACAATTTAAAAAGTGATGTGTATATTAATATAGGCAAGTAAAAAATGTTTATTTTCTAACATGAGCGATGTAAAAGCGGGAGGTCATCGTTGTAAAATTGTAGGAGGGAGAATTGTAATGTATCCCTGATATGAATCTACCAGACAGTCAGGCGACGAGCGGAGAAAGCATTTGACACTAAACTACAAAAGCTCAAGAAAGTGGTTTATAGCAGCCATAAATGAGAAAAAAAGAGACGGAGGAGATTTCCAAGGACTGAAATTTTCTAAGAAGAGCAGAGGGAATCAAGAGAAGGTACATTGGTTAAAAAAAACGACCACTAAAAAAAAAAGGGAAAGATCCCATGTGTGGCAGAAGGCGGTGTCAAAATGGGCCTGTAAGTAAAATATACAAAATATCGTCAGATGATAAAAATTTTTTGGAAGGAGTAAATAAGCCATAAGCCCTGAATCAGCGGTTGAACCTTCGTCGATGCAGACCGGGGAAGCGGCCGGTAAGATTGCCGAAGCAGAAATCATCGAAAGAATGTAGCTTTAGGAGGCGATACGCTGAAAGGGAGATGCTTCCCGGAATTAAAGGTTGGATCCTCATAACCCTGACTGATGATGCCCTGAGTATTATAGTGAAACTTCTCGAAAAATAGCCAAGGATGCTTGATGCCTAATTGCTGCATTAGTGTATATTGAACGCTCGTCGTCGGGTGAGTCTCTAATTTAAATTATATTAAAAAAGAAAATATTTAATTTTTAAATTTCTTTTATTCTTCCTCCTAAACAAAAAAAAAAAAAAAAAAAAAAAAAAAAAATGGCTGAGTCCTGCTTAAAGTGCTCACAAAAGGATATATTTAATTTTGATAAAGAATTTTATGTTTAAAATAAAAAATGAATAAAGGATCATTGGTTAGAAATTTTTATTTATTTTTTTTTTTTTTTTATTATTATTATTGGTTTCTAGATAAATTATTCTTATATTTTTTTTATTGGTTTCTAATATATTATTCCAAGAAGACAGCTTAAATAAATAGGAGAAAATTTTAGTATTTAAAATATCATTTTATGACCCAGTAAAAAATTTAATGAACTTGGGTATTATTTAAAGTATAATTTTAATTATCATTTAGCTTATTATTTTTTTAGAAACAACGCAATGTGTCATACAGATGGGAGAGTATCCCTAAATAACAATTTCTCTCCAACAATATGCTTAAATACTATCCCGTTTAGGGTAAACCAACATTTCAGGTTCTGTGTTACATAAATTTTCTAATATAAATACACCAAACTTGGTATCTGGGGTTATATTTTACGAATAATTGTACTGATCCTATTTGGGGGTATATCAGCAAACAGGTGGTGCTGCTATTACATCAACGACTCCAGATCATCATCTATTGCTGAAATTTGTAACAAACTGAATACATAAAATATTTCTTTTGAAATTAATTATATTTTTGTATAAGTTATCTGGTGAGTGATACTGTCATATATAATAAAATAAAAGTAAGTTTGTTAAGGACATAGAAAGTTAGAATAATTAAAAAAAAATATATAAAAAAAATACTGATATAAAATTTTCATATGGTGGCGTACAGATTTCGTTTATTTAAAATATATATTTTAAAATATATATTCAAAACATGCTATGTGTAGTTGCACGTGTTTTGCACGTTTTTTTTTTTTTTTTTTTTTTTTTTTTTTTTCACCTGAATAAGAAAGGCTACATCCTTTCGAAAGCGGTAGGGCTTCTCTTTATTTTTTGGTACACCAAGAAGATTTTACGATTAAATATTTATTTTACACCATATTTTTAAATTTATAATTAATAAAATTTTAAATTTAATCTACATAACTAGACTACAAATGAAATATAATGTCATAAAGTTTTCATTTACATATTATACTTATACTGCTATTATATATTTAATTACCGATATTTAATTATTATACTTATTATTACTACTAATGTTCATATAAATGAATTTTAACTTTCTAATTAATTTTTTAATTGTTATATTTTAACTGCTCGTTCTACTATTCATTAAAAATTTAATGAATAATAAAACTCCTTTGAGAATTATATATGCACGTAAGAATTCAATATATAAAAGGAAAATAATTTATTTCCTTTTTAACATTGTAGATATTATTAAAAGTATTTACCCTGGTTAAAAGCATTAAAATGCATATATTATTCAATTATATGATTTAAACCACATTATATATATATTTAATTTAACATAATGCGTTTCTAATGCGTCTGATGCAGATAGTTCGAAAATTGCTTTAAAATGATATATTCTCCCATTAATTTCTATTCCGATGAGACAAAAATTAATGAAATTTCAAAGTAATGAATCTTCGAAACAGCTATCATTATATTTCTGTTCAGGTCGCTGAGACATATTCCATATAATGATATAATTTAAATTAGTAAAGCAATTTAGCTTTGTTTTACTCCAATTACGAATGGCTCTTGGTGTCATAAGAAAGTATAGAAGTCATAGATATAATGCTGTGTTTTGCGTGAAACTAATTTCTCAGTGATTCATCTTAAGAGAATTTCAAAATAGGAAATTTTGTCTCGAAACAAAATTTTGCATTCATGATGTGGATAAATTAAGGGATAGCTTTAATGATGGATTGGTGTTTATTTTATAATGCTATATTTATTTGTTTTGTCTTTTAATACTGTAAAATAATATTTTTTTTAAGGGATTTTTACTGTTATGCCTTAATATATATATATATATATATATATATATATATATATATATATATATATATATATATTTGTTTCATGGAAAAAGAGATTTGTTTAAAATATTCCTTTGTAAATAATATGTGTTTTATTCATATATATGAAATACCTAAATATTAAAAAAAAAAGTCCTTGGAAATTATTTTTAATAAATTAACGTGCATTGTTGATATCTGTGACCTAATAAAAGATCACTGATTTTTACTTTCCTTTACCCATTAGTAGAGAAAGTATTGTTTTAAGGTCAAATTTTTTAACGTGAGTTTTTGTTATATTTCCATGTTTTAAAGGTCCCCTGAATACGAGCATCATGTTTTTAGCGAATGGTCTGTGTGTGTGTTATCCGCATAGTTCAAGAACAAATGGTAGCAAAAAGTCCAAATTGGTATTCTAAATGCGTAGGATATAAGGAAGCTACACTAAGCTTTGCGTTGCGATGAAGCAAATGGTTTGTGTATAGGGACGCCAAAGAGAATTCAAATACATTACGTCTACGGGGGAAAGTGCTGATAAGTAGAGTTTAACATCTATACACTGCACTAAACCAAATGAAACAAATACATATATTTTTTTATATGCGTAATATCATGTCTTATGTGTAATATGGTAGGGAAATCATTCATTGTTCGTTTACAAGACTACACAAAAGAACTAGATAAAAGTGCGACAATAGTTGCAAATTGGAGGAAGTGTATTATTACTATAGGAGTACATTTAGGTGCACAATGTGGTCTATATATAATCTTCGAAAGATACACAGGGCTACAAATATTTAAGTGATAACATCATTTTTTGTTGTTAGTGGATGTGCTTTACTAATAATATTTTACCATTTCCAGGAAAGCTGTTCGGGAATTGAAATTAATTCCACATAGAGATATGGTAAATAATGTATGTTTTAAGCTAAATATTCATTGCTTGTTTTATTGTATATTTACATAAAACGTTTTAAGTCTTCCTGATTACCGGAGTCAAGTTTTGTAACGTTTGAACTTTGTATGTGCCTCTTAGAGTGACTTAAAAACGAATAATTTTAGGAGATTCAAATGTTGTATTTTGAAGTTAATATAACTTTGTTGCTGGAAAAGTTTGATCAAGATTGATAAGTTTCAAGGAATGTTGCGTGTGAAAGTTGTCTGAATAATTTTAAGTGAACTTTCATTTTTAATAACAGAACTAAATTCTATATAAATGTAGGTGCATTAATGCAACGAGGGAGTTGAAGGGGGCGGTAGCCCCCTCACACAGAACTAATTACCATATAAAACTCTTCTGAAGCCTAATTTGAATTGTTTTAACATGGGTTTGCATAACAGCACTCGTTATGTTACCTCTTAATATCCAACATGTATTTATAGTATTAAATTTCTGGGTAAGGGAAAGTCATGTGAGTGACACACCAGATTGTTTTCATTAAGATTATTAAACATGTAATAAATTATTATTCACATTGACAATCGGTCTGTAAAATTCAATCGGAATCCAAATGTGTATTGCAGTCGAGGTTATCTTTATATCGTTTCAATGTCTGTTTTAATTTATTGAAGATATATGCAGTAATTTTTTTTCTCTAGAGCCTTATTTCATAGCCTTACAAGAATAACAGAGATTCATTGATTTTTTTCAAACTGCTTCTGTTTTGAACGTTTATATTTCATATATATACTGATATTGGATACTACGTACCTACCAGGATTTTTGGTTACAGATACAGCGCATCCTTTGGGAATGCACACTAATATTACGATTGTAAATTTTCCCTTGATCAGGAATAACATCTCGAAAACACTTACCTCCCCCCCCCCCTAAAAAAAAAAGTTCTGGTTCCGTTATTGACCTTTTCTTTACATTTCTAAAACATTTTTTAATTTAAAGTATGCAGATTCAAAAGATAGATTTTTTTTTCTCTCATTTCACATAAAGGCAACAAAAGTGTTAGAAACTAGGAAAGCAGTATTTGAGAAAAATCAAAATCAAATTAAGTCATTGACTGGAATAAAACTGGCACAATTGTCTTTCGAGTGGATAATTTTCGATGTTTTTTTTTTTTTTTTTTTTTTTTTTTGTGTGTGTGTGTGTGTGTGTGTGTGTGTGCACATTGGATCACTTCATATATTTTTTTGGTGACATTAACTCGAAATCACCATTATTAGAGTTGTGTCACATTTTTGTGTGCTACGATATGCGAGACTACCGCCAAATGTATTCTAATGTTCTGCTATGAATACATTTTCACTGAAAAAGAAAAAAAAAGATTGTAAAAAAAAATAGAACTGACTTCAAAAATCAACTATTTTTCAAACAAATAAAATGAAATGAAATCGTGCATCGCGCCTAAAATTATGAAATAATTTCTTTCGCTAAACAACATAAACACTACAATTAACTATAACTTTTAAAGTCGGCGCAAAATTAAATAAAAATTGATAGTTTTATTCCATACAAAGATCAAATCCCATTCGGAATTTGCATCTCACTTGGTAATCTGTAAAACACAGCCAAAAACTACTTTGATTCGAATAAACAGTTAAGATTTCGTAATCTGCTAAAGTTTTGGAAGTTGACTTAGTATTTGTCGTACTTGGCGAAAAAAAAAAAAAAAGAGAGAGAGAGATCGTCAAATTATATGGTGAACATATTTAATTCCTTTTAAAAATCATGGTTATTTTAATAATGTATATTAGGACAGCAATTAAGAATATGAAACAATTTTTCGATTTTTCGTACTATATATATTACGAAATTATCAATCTATATACATCGTAAATATATATCGTTCATCGTAATATACATCGAAAATTTATATCATGTATAGTTTTGTATTATCGCCAAATCCAAAAACTGCCGAAAGCGACAAATAAAGCTATTCTATGTTTGCAAAGAAAACTCTAGTAATTTCTTAGAAACATGAATACCGACTCGCGAAGAATGTTCACTAATCTATTCAGATATTACTAATGGATTAATTGTATACAGTGATAAAATAATAAAGAAAACTATAAAGATATTTTATTCGGGGTAACAGCTTTTGTAGCCATCTGTCTAAAAGCAAATTTGTTAAAAAAAAATCAAATTTTATTTAAGTTTGCGCGGACTTCAAATGTTACAATTAACTGTTCATGCTGTCTGGCGAAATAATTTATTTCATACTTTTAGGCGCATTGCACGATTTCATTCCATTTTTAGTTGTTGAAATGATAGTTGCTTTTTGGCGCCGGTTCTATTATTATTATTATTATTATTATTATTTTTTTTTTTTTTTTTTTTTTTTTTTTTTTTTTACAAAACAAAACCAAAAACAAAAACAAATTATATTAGTACTAAAATGATTTAAAAAGAGTTTAACTAGTGTAATAATTTAAATTACATTATAGTACTATATATATATATATATATATATATATATATATATTATGCGTATTACTATTTTTTGAATTTAAAGTGAGTTTGATCAAAATAAATACCATTTCAGATCGATAGATTCCACAAGGAAAATACGAGTTTCCATTCTTAAAATGTTAAAGAAAACAATACTAAAGGAATTTTCATTTTTAACCTTAAAAATAAAATAAAATAAAATTTGTAGAAAAGAGAGAGGCGATTTTTTTTTTCACTCCCATTGTTGATAAAAAATGATAAATGTAGTTTTCGTATGCATTCCCAAGTGCAACATTAAATAACGATTAAAACGAATAGCATCCCAGAAAAATCTTAAATTTAACTCAAAGAAAAAGAATTTCCTGATTATATATTTCTTTGAGAATTGATTGCTTGGTTATTTCATAGTGTGTCTTTTAGTATTCATTCTTATAGTGAGGTATAAATTAATCAAAAAGCGTAAGAATACATAGGCTATTTTTTTTTTTTTAACTTATTATAATTAAATAAGTATAACATTTAAAATAAGCATAAACATGATTCATTGGATTTAGAGGTAGATATGAACAAATTGTTGCAAATAAGTTGAAATTTTGCAATTTCAACAGATTTTCGTATATTGAGTGATGAGGTTTGTTCTTAGACAAATAAACATACAATGCTGAAAATGAAATATCTGGTCACAACATGAATAAAAAATTATTTCATTCTGAAATTGAAATTTCTCTAAGTAATAAACTGTTCTTTGATGCTTCCTTTTACATTCTCTTACCCATAGGGTAGAGAAAGTATTATTTTTGGGTCAAATTTTCAAAATTAAATTTTTGTTACACGTTTTGAGGTTCCTTGAATGTAAAAATCATGTTTTTAGCTGTTGGTCCGTGTGTTTGTGTGTCTGTCTGTTATCAGCATATCTCAAAAATAAATTATAGCACAAAGTCCAAACTTTGTATTCTAAATGTGTATGATATAGGGATGCTACACTAAACTTTTTGCTGAGATCAAGCAAATGGTTCATGGACAGGGACAGCCAAGATAATTCAAATACATTACGTCTGTGGGGAAAATTGTAGGTAAGTACAGTTTAACATCTATGTACGCTACACTAGTCGAAATGAATCGAATATATGTATATTTTTTATACGTAAAAACATGTTTCGTGTAGAATATAGTATATAAATCACTCAATGTTCTTTTACAGGACTAAAAAAAAGAACTAGATTATTGTACGACAATACTTGAAAATTGATGGAAGTGCCGTGTGTTATTAATATAGATTATATTTATGACCTCCACGTGATGTGTGCATAATTTTCAGAAGATATACATTGCTGCCAATATTTCAGCCATAACATTTTTTATTCATTTAATAGTAGAAATGGTAAAATATAATATACTACATCATATAATATTTTACCATGTCCAGGAAAGATTGACAGGAATTGAAATTAATTCTTCATAGCCATATGGTAAATAATGCATTTTTATTTAAACTAAATATTCATCGCTTGGTTTTTTGTATCTTTACACATTTTTAGGCTTCCTGAATACCGAAGTCATGTTTTATAATTTGAACTTTGCCTGTTAGAGTAAGTTAAAAACATATAATTCTAGGCGATCAAAATGATGTATTTTGAACTGAATACGTTTGTTACTAGAAACGTTTGTTCAAGATTGATAAGTTTCGAGGAATGATGCGTATGAACGATATCTGCATAATTTTAAATGAACCTTTGGACTTAATAACGGATTTGAATTATATATAAATGTAGGTATAATAATGAAATGGGGGTTAAAGGGGGCGGAACCCCCTCACATAAATTTATTTGTCAAATAAAGCTTTTATGAAGCATAAGTTGAGTTGTTTTAACATAGGTTTACATAACAGTACTCGTTACCATAACGCTTAATCTCCAATTCGTACTTATAGTACTAAATTTCAGAGTAAGCGAAAGTCGTGTGAGAGACACCCTAGATTATTATTATCTTTATTTTATAAAAATGAAGTATATATTTAAATTGTTACGTAACTTAAATAAAAAACTTCTTTACTCAGTCTCAACCGAATAAACTTTTAAATTATTTATAGTGAAGCAAGCCATCAAACTAAAATAAACATACATGAAACATCCTTACTCAACTAAAATAGTTTGCAAATTTTAAGTTTCAGAAGTGTTTGAATTTTAGAAAACTATTCCAAAGTTGGATAATTCTGTATAATAGAATTAAGCTTTAGATCCGTTTGGATTCAATACGTCAAACAGAATTCGTTTCATTAATCTCTTCTGGACTAATTCGGTTTCTCCGCTATAGCATGATAATATTTTGACTTTCCAAATCTGTTTTGTAATAGAAATACGTTAAATATTCATAGGTTTTATAAATACGTTTTCCGAATTACTGTAATATTTGTTATTATAAACAACGCATTTGAAGCAATGTATTTTACAGTTATTATATATATATATATATATATATATATAATAAATATATAAACCTCTGTTAAAGAAAAAATCTTGTAAGTCATTCATACTGCTTCTTTTTTTCCTCATAAATCCGATATCACTATAGAGATATTATTACAGTTTAAAGTATAACATATATGTACTATATTTTAACATTTATTATGTAGCTTAATAATAACTAATATCCCCAATCGTTGAAACTCGTTTACGTATTTTATGTAAACATTTAATTAATAAAATTCAAAACTTAGAAATTACCCTATCAAAAATAAATAAATATATTATCACTATAAGCATCTTTATTTACACGTCGTTACTCAACTTATCTATTTTCCACTACGCAATTCGACAGATCAAAGTTCTTACTCTGGACATTTCAATAGCAAATAACATTGCGTTTGTCGAAAAAGCATGTTAAGAGTTTTTAACAATAATAAAAGTATACACATGCAAAATCAAGAACTTTCTTCAGTATGAATTTTAAATACAAATAATTACGCAAAAAAAATGAAAAAATGTATTTAAAAAAAAAAAAAAAAAAAAAAAAAAAAAAAAGGAAAGAAAGAAAGAAAAGAAAGCGAACCCAAAGCCTATTTTTGTTTTCAATATGTAAAGAAAATGTACTAAAAACATAATTTAATTTAGGATTCAACATGATTTTATTTTACTTTATTCTTAAAATGTCAAGCAGTAATTGTGTTGCGTCTATTAACAACGGATACTATATCCAAAGGTTTAATACAGTTTCTCTCTTGCAACTAAAGAAAAAAAAAAGGTTTTTTTTTTTTTTTTTTTTTGGTCTAAATATCCAAAAAGCATAAGGCGAAGACACTGAATTATTTAACCTTAAAATATGAAGTTGCGTTTGTTAGGGAGTTCCTCACATATCCTTTTATTTCATCAAATTTATTCTATTATAATTAAATATCTATTTATTCATAATTAAAATTTACTAAATTTAATAATCCTCTTTAGATATGTCAAACTTATTTCAAATTTATTAAATTCTTTATTGGAAATTAAAATATATATCCTTTTCTAGTTTTAAGAACAAATTCAGTATTAAATCCATTGATCTCCTTTTTAGCATAATGCAATATATATGTAGGGATCTAAACAAAATTTAATTTTATTCTCCCTGAAAGTAATAATATTTTATTTCTATTTCACTGTGTTTCTCAATAAATCTATTTATATTTATAGCTGTAAATGTTCTATTAGAAAATTTCCGTTATATTTTTTTATTGTTTTGTTTTATTTTATACTCAAATAATGTATTTAATTGCAGCTATAAATAAACTAATGACCCATAATTTAGACATCATGTCGCAGGAATTTCGTAATTTTTCAATGATTACTTGCACCTGTTCCAACGGTCCTATTTGGCGCAAGTGATGTATGCCAAGGTAGGGTTGCCATGTTTTCAACCGTCTTTTCATTTTTAAAATTTCCCATTAAAATAGCATTAACACAAAGAAAAGTGTGTTGGCTCCTTTGGCTTCTGAATGTGATGATATTATCACAATCTGGCAGTTAACAACTGGGCTGTCGCATTGGATTCCAGACACTTCAACAATAATCACCGACTCTTAATAATGTAATTCGCTTAGCTCTCTCTCCCGCTAATTTATAACGGTTTCCATCAAAATTGAACTTTGGTTATTGCAAATAGTAAATTGCCTTTAATTTATAATAATAATATTATTTGTTTTGAAAATATCTTCAATAAATATTCTATAGTTTAAGCTATCTTAGTATCTGTTTTATTTCGCAGTGTACTTAGTTATTCGTCAATAGAACTTTAAAAATAAATTACTTTTCTACTTGGATTCTTCCTACTTCATAGCGTTCTTAGCAAATGTTCTTCAAATTTGCTTTATCCTTTGATCCTTAAATTACATTTAACTTTTTTTTTTTTTTTTTTTTTTTTTTGTAACTTGTTACAAGGGAAAAATGTTTATTATTATTATTTTTTGTTAATTTTTAATCTGAAACTAATTGTTCTATTATCCTAATACATATATATATATATATATATATATATATATATATATATATATATATATATATATATATATATATATATATATATATGTATCTATATATTGTATGCCAACCCCCCCCTTTTTTTTTCCTTCGATCAACATTAACCATACCTTTAGACCGTACTTTTAAGTTCCCCCTATTACTAAAAAAAGGCTAAGAAATGGCGAATTTCATGTTTGCATATTAATATACTGATATAATATACGTAAGTGTGTTGTCAGACAAATGGTAAAAGAACAAAATAAAATGAAAAAAATTATACTCATTTCTGTTGTCAGACAAACTATAAAGTAACCTAGTAAGTAGCTAAATAAATAAATATTATATATTATGCATATACTAATACTCAGACATGGTATTTATTGTTCTATGTATTCTATTTCTAATAAATGGAGGGGGAAAAAAAGCTCATATAATGTCAAAAAAAAGCAGTCAAAAATACTTTCAATTCAGTACATTTTATTCTTCCCTACCGCGCTTTGCCAGCTTCACTGGACCCTATATTTATGTAAATTCTCAAAATTGAATATTATTATTTTATACCGCCAGACGTAAGAGAGTGCGCGTGATTTCGTAAAATTTATTTAGAGTGCGTGTTGCAAGCATATAAACAACTGACATATCAAACAATCCTCAGATAATTTGGAGCAGATTTAAAATTGTAAACATATTTGCCTCCTCCCCCCTTGCTCTTAAAACGTGGTAAGGGGGGGGGGAGGGGATCAAACATACACACAATATATAT
This sequence comes from Salticus scenicus, assembly GCA_963930645.1. Taxonomy (NCBI): domain Eukaryota; kingdom Metazoa; phylum Arthropoda; class Arachnida; order Araneae; family Salticidae; genus Salticus; species Salticus scenicus. Next base: position 138,797,545 of record OZ005656.1, on the reverse strand, counting down.
ATATATATAGATGGATAGATAGATATAGATATAGATATAGACATATAGATATAGATAGATAGATTGTGGAAACGTGCTTTTTTTGCCTTCCCCCCCATCCCAATGTGTGATAATTTCGTGAAGCAGAGTGCAAATCGCATACACTACATCAACCAACCCTTCAAAAAATCGCTTTTCTGATATAATTTGGAGCAGAGTTATGTTTGAAAACGTATCCCTCCTCGCCCCCCCCCCCCCCACACACACACCCTTAAAGGGTTGATAGTGGAGACATTTCGCAAAAAAACTGAGTATTATATGTTGGATACTTAACTGACTCATACGTAAAATTTAATTTTACTGATATTATTTGGAGCCAAGATTACGCTTTAAAACGTGTTTATTACCCGTCCGGACATGAAGGGAGTTAAGTAGGAATTTCATAAAATTCTCATATTATAGGTTTCTTATGCATATAAAGAGTTTTCGTACCAAAATAACGTGATCGCAAATCCCACAGATTTATCAGCACATATTTAGAGCTAAAGGAGGGTCTGGAATTTGGCCCCTCGTAATGCCCGCCTCAAAAAAAAAAAAAAAAAATATTCTAAAGAAAACGCATATTTGTTTTCAACATTTTGTATGTGACGTTTTTTTGTAGATTTCAACAAAAAAATCCGGAAATTCCAATATTTCCCCTTTAAAATCTATTTTCCCCCTTCCCCTCTCCCTTTTACAATCGAAAAGCATAAAATCGCAGAAAATTGATTTTTTATACTCAAGTCTAGTCGATTCCCCCAGATAAATTGCGGAAAATGGGCTCAAAGAGTATTTTTTTTGTTTTTTGCGTTACCTTCCGTAGAAAATAGAAAATATTTAATTTTAGGTGCTCTATTGAGCGCTGAATTTGATGTTCTAGAACTTTTGTACATTATATTACTTCCATTGCCCTACTACCGTAGGTAATGGAAGTATTGTATTCGGTCTAAAAATTCGATATCGGGTTTTCACCTGATTTACACGTTTTAAGGTATCCTGAGTCCAAAAAAGTGTTTTTTGGCAATTGGTCAGTGTGTATGTATGTGTGAGTGTGTGTGTGTGTGTATGTATGTGGAGAATCTTCTGGCTATTATAGCTCAGAAACTAATAAAGATAGAGCTACGAAACTTTAGAATTGAAATACGTCTGGTGTACAGATGAATTTTCCAAATTTTGGTGAAAATTGAAAAACCGGAAGTGGGACATCGGAAACCGGAGGTGGGACCGTAAGTCCGTATCTCAAAAACGGCTCTAACGATTTTCTTCAAACTTGCTATATAAACACTCTATTAGATGTCCTTTCGAATGATACAGTTGGTTAGTTCAGGAAAATTGATAGGCGTCCTGTATAAATAGCTCAATTTGAGGGCTCGCAAAGGCGTTCCTTTAAAAACGGTTGTACGGTTTTTTTTTCAAACTCGCCATTTTAACTTACATTTAAATATACTTTTGTATGTAATTATTGTTTTCCGGTCAATAATTGATTTTTTGTAAAAGTTGGTATCTCAAAAACGGCTCTAACGATTTTCTCTTTAGTTCACTTTTACGTTTTCTGATCGCATTATCTCTCAAAAATGCATATAATATGTGTAATAGTGCGTAATGGAAGTCGTGTGGTTGTTTCACACCAGATTTTTCTTCAGTTACAATTGTCATATTTGAAATTTATCTTACCGCAATTTTAAGCCGAAACAATTTTTTTTTTCTCGTCTATAAACAACTAAAGCAAATTTAATGTTCAAAGCAATCATTCAACGTAGAATTTAATAACTTTTAATTTTTATACCTATGAAAATTACTATACGATGTTGTTTTTAGATATCATAAAAATAATAATGTTGTGTACTTGGGGGTTCGTGAGTTGTCCGAGAATGAAAGGCAAAACTTACAAAAATTCAGTAATCTATCCACAGAAAGTTCCAGAAAAATACAGGTCTATAAACCAAGTATCAGTTTCAATTCAACCAGTAAACACAGCTTAAACAATAGCTTTCAATAGCAAATCCACAGTACAAACTGTATAGCAATAACACTTAAAGCAAGTCTCTTTCAAAGAGGCTCAAAACAATGCAAGCATTAGCGAAATTGGCTGAGAACTGAACTGACTGAACTTGCCTTGGCGGGAAAACGTTTCTTAAATACCCCTGTAGAAAAGTGTGGAAGGTTCCAAAAATTTCCGTATCTCATCAGCCAATGAGATTAGAGCTTCCATATTTGGTATATCCCTTATAAGGATTTTCTCGCCAAGGTCGCCAAAAAATTCGCCAAGGTGGGAAAAAATCGCCAAATCCATTATCTGCTTTATTGATTTTTTTTAATGAGTTTTTAAGGGAAAATAAGGCTATTTCAACGCTAAAACTACTAGAAATGCACAAAATTAGCACTTTTTCAACTTACTGAGCCTCTTTAAAAGAATTTATACAAAAATAAACACAGTTACTTACAATTTTGTAACACTGCCCCCTTCCCAAGGATTGCACGTCCCGGGCAGTGCAACACTTGGTCAAGAGGCGAAACTAAACAAATTTACACAATCTAAAATACAAAAACTAAGTTGCATATAACGATAAAAAGGAAATAAAAATCAAGTGAGAAATATTTACAAAATTCACAAACATGTACAAATATTTATATATAAATATTTATATTACGCATGCGGAAATTTTAGCAGTATTTACATTTTAAATTTTAATATTACCGTTAATTGTGGTACTTGGCTAGCCTGTTATAGTACACCACCTTCGGTTTTGATGAAGGCGTTTTAGTGATCCGCACCACTACATCATTCAACCTTTTTAAGACTGTGTACGGTCCGTCCCAGTTGCACTGTAACTTGGGGGAAAGTCCTTTGCGTCGAACACGATTCCACAACCAGACCTTGTCTCCTTCCTGAAACTCATGTTGTGTAGCCTTTATATCGTACCTTGTCTTCATTTTTCCGTTGCCATGTGAATCCGATCCCGAGCAAATTTGTGTACGTCCTCAAATCGTGCCTGGAGATCTTGGACGTACTCCTCCGGCTATGAAGGCGCATGGGCTGGACAGCCAAAAAGGAGATCACATGGGAGACGAAGTTCACGTCCAAAGAGCATCTGGGATGTAGTATAACCGGTGGTTTCATGGACAGCACTTCGATAAGCCAGCAGGAACAATGACAACTTCGTCCCAATCTTGCTGGTTCCTTGATACTAGAAGAGAGAGGTTATTCAGGATGGTACGGTTGAACCTCTCGACCATGCCGTCCGACTGGGGATGTAAGGGTGTTGTCTGCGTTTTGTCTATGTGAAGTAGTTGTCACAGTCCTTTGAAAACAGCAGAGGTATTGTTCGGCCCTTGGTCAGTATGAAGTTGTAGGGGCGTGCCGTACCTTGACACACATTGCTGCACTAGGACCTCTGTGACTGTGCATGCCTCTTGATCGGGAATGGGATATGCCTCAGGCCATTTGGTGAAATAGTCCATCACGACGAGGATGCATTTATTTCCGCTGGAGGTCCGTGGCAAAGGACCCAAGATGTCGAGTGCAATCCGTTCAAATGGTGCTTCCACGTTATACCGTTGCAGTCTTCCTCGACTTCGTTTCTGCGGGCCTTTACGTGCCGCACAAGCACCATTTCCCCACATCCTCTTTTGCCTTGCACCAGTAGAAGCGTTCCCGAACTTTCTGCAGAGTCTTCATTACCCCAAAATGGCCTCCGGTAGAGCTACTATGCAGTTGTTCTAAGACATCTGGAATTCTTGATCTTGGCAATACTGTCTGCCATCGGAAGCTTTTCCCATCATCAGATTCCCACTTTCTGTATAATACGCCGTTTCTGATATGAAGAGAGTCCCAAAGTGCCCAATAACTTTTCGTAATGGGACTAAATCTGGAAATGTCCTGCCAGGTAGGTCTGTTGCTGGTCATCTCCTTCAGCTGTAATTTTGGCTTTATGTCAGGATCTTCCAACTGGGCTTGTCTAAGTTCTTCGTCACTCCATGGATCGAGATCTTGTTCTGATGGTGTTGAGACAGTAACTTCGCGAGCAACTGGCTGTAATCTTTGGGGTCTATCCTCGGCATTAGATCTGTATTTATGATCTTCAGATGGAGGCTTCCGAAAGAAAGCATCTGGATTTTCCCGAAGAGCTCCTTCTGGGTGGCATACTTCAGAGACATTCTTGGTTGCTTCTCTAGGTGTTCTTACTGGGCAGCTTCGTTTGATATGACCGTCTTTTCCACAGCCCCAGCATTTAGTAGTTGGAGTCTTCCCTTCTTTCTTACTCTCAAGAATGCGTAGTCTTCTATTAATATCTGCAATCATTTTCTGAATCTCTTTAAAATCATCTTGAGAACCGTTCACTTTGTCTACTGTGCTGATCTGGCGATGTTCATGGGAGGCTTGTTGGGCTGCCTCGATCTTTAGGGCATACACCAAGGCTGACTCCACATCCTTCACGCCGTAGAGTCTGAGGGCTTTTTAAATATCTGGATCCCCGACAGCATCAAAGAAATATTCTAGGGCCAGATCATTGCGTGTTTCAGTGATGACAGTCTGAGAAAGCCAAATGTGATAGCCTCTGGATGTTTGTTGCCAGTTCTTGTAAGCTTTCCCTGGTCTTTGACGACGGGACCTTAGATGGAGTCGACTATATTCTTTGGACCATTTCGCTCCAAAACGTAGGTCTAGTGCTCTGGTTACAGCTTCGAATTCATATCGCTGTTTCTTCGAAAGCGTCTCCAGAGTATCTGCGGCGTCGCACCGCAACGACCCTGCCAGATGAGCCGTCTTTGCAACAGAGTCCCAGCCATTTGCTTCAGCTACGATGGAAAACTGCGTCTTATATACATGCCAGGTGGTACTGCCGTCGTAGGTGGATAGCTTAATCAATTCCTGATTCTGGATTCTTCTCTTTTCTTTTCAGTTTCCCGAGGCATGGATTCTAACTTTTCTTCGAGATTCCGAATCTTGCTCTGCAGTTCATTCCCTATTACTTCTCTATTCCACTCTTCTTTCATTTTTCTCTCAAGATCTTCCTCCATTCTCTTAAACTTGCTTTCTATCTCTGAAAACCTTCATTTCAGCACTTGATCAAAGTTTTCTTTAAATTTCTCCTCAAAATTATCTTCTATCTTCATAACTTTCTCTTCTATTCCATCTATTTTATTTTCCATCACCGTTAATTTACCCTCTATTGATTCTTTCACCGTTGAAAGCTCTCTCTTCATCTCATCTTGATTGTATTCAACTTTTTCTTGGATTGACTTAATTTCTCCCTGAACTTCACCCAAACTATGTTTCAACTATTTTTGTCCTGTTTCCATACTTTCTCTCATCTCTCTTTGTCCTTCTTTCATTATTTCGATCAATCCGGTTTCCATCTTTTCCTGTCCTGCTTTCATTTCATTCATCTCTTGGCTCAGGCTATCTTTCATCTCTCTCTGTCCTTCTCTCATTTCATTCATCTGGGTAGCTAAGCTTTCTAGAAGTTTCTTCATCTCTTGCTCCATAGCTCTAGTTATCACCATTCACAGACAACCCCACTCCTGACACCAGAAATGTTGCGTACTTGGGGGTTCGTGAGTTGTCCAAGAATGAAAGGCAAAACTAACAAAAATTCAGTAATTTATTCACAGAAAGTTCCAGAAAAATACAGGTCTATAAACCAAGTATCAGTTTCAATTCAACCAGTAAACACAGCTTAAACAATAGCTTTCAATAGCAAATCCACAGTACAAACTGTATAGCAATAACACTTAAAGCAAGTCTCTTTCAAAGACGCTCAAAACAATGCAAGGATTAGCGAAGCTGGTTGAGAACTGAACTGACTGAACTTGCCTTGGCGGGAAAACGTTTCTTATATACCCCAGTAGAAAAGTGTGGAAGGTTCCAGAAATTTCCGTATCTCATCAGCCAATGAGATTAGAGCTTCCATACTTGGTATATCACTTATAAGGATTTTCTCGCCAAGGTCGCCAAAAAAATTGCCAAGATGGGAAAAAGTCGCCATATTTGGCGCCAAATCCATTATCTGCTTTATTGGGGTTTTTTAATGCGTTTTTAAGGGAAAATAAGGCTATTTCAACGCTAAAAAGAATAGAAATGCACAAAATCAGCACTTTATCAACTTACTAAGCCTCTTTAAAATACAAAAATAAACACAATTATTTACAATTTTGTAACAATACTGAAAAAACTGCTAAATATTTATGGTTTTGGGGTTCCGGAAACTTTAGCTTACTTTACTCCAGAAGCCGTTGAAAACTCAAATTATACTTTTATTTGAGATACTCAGAGTCAAATAAAATTATTTCTATTGTTTTACAAATTAATGGAAATTAAAAGTCTAATTTGTATGGACTATAAATCACTATACGGATACAGTTAAAATTAATTAAATCATCTCTTACTTCTTTCAAAACATTTGATTCACTTAAACATACATACATTGCTCAAAATTATATTAGAATTAAAGCATTTTGTTTTTTTTTTTAAGATAATTTTCAATTATTATTATTATTATTATTATTATTATTATTTATTAAATTCATATTTTATTCTCATAAGCTTTCTGTTATCTGACGCTATTAACTTTTATAATAATTAATATTATAATAAAAACAATTTTACTCAAATTGTATTTTAATTATATATATATATATATAGACTAAGTCACCTATAGCTTATACCACACATCATTTTTTTTTTTTTTTTTTTTTTTTTTTTTTTTGAAAAAAAATCTGATAAAGTTACGATCGTTTTATTTTAGTTTTCTGCTTGAGGAAATAGTCATATATCTTTGCAAGTGCGTAAGTCTTATAAAAATACCAAACAAGTCTCGGTAAACTTGTATTTATGTTCTTTGTTGTTTCTCATTACATTGCAGAAACTTAGCGAAGGTATTACTTTTCAATAAAAAATGTGTTTACTTACTTTACTTTCTTATAGATTTATCAGGATTTATTTTATGTATTTCGAAATATTGGCAGTAAAAAGCTACAGGTTATAAGGCAGAAATTATTAACTCCAATATTTAAAATAAGAGAGAAATTAATGAATTGTAAGTCTCAATTAAGCAAAATACTGAAAGCAATATCTATATCTATATCTATAACTATATATATATATATATAATTTGTTTTATAAATTTTAAGGTTGTAAATATTTTCGATTAATAAAATCATAAGAAGATGGACAAAAATAAGAATTAACAAACAAGAGATTTATATTGTAGTTACAATAACCTAATATTTTTATTATTTTTATTATTGGGCTGCGGTAGCCCAGTCGGTAGAGCGCCGGTCTAGTAATTGAAAGATTGCGGGTTCGCTACTCGAGCCAGCCAAAGACCGTCGTGTACACTAATGGTGGCTGGTGCACGTAAAATCTGTCGCGGCCGCAATGTCCCCCATGTTCCCATCAAAATTATACATGTGGGGGTCACCGAAGCGGGGGAGGAATCATCCCTTCCGTGGAGGATGAAAATTGTGATGACATGCCTCCGGACCACCTCTAGGGGCGTGTCCCAGACTGTCGCCAATTGCCCGTCTGCGCAGCATTATTGCGACGTAAAACACAACCATCAACCATTATTATTATTATTAATAATAAAATTAACAACAGCATTTTTTTTTTTAATTCTATTCATTTTTTTTTTTTTTTTTTTTTTTTTTTTTAGGGCTGAAGGCCTAATAGTCTCAATCTGGGATTTTTGCGTTGTGGATTTCGATCGTTGGTCATTTGTCGAAATCTAAAATTTATCGAAAATATAATTGAATAATTTGAAAGCGATGTTATAATTTGAAAAAAGAAAAAAGAAAAAAAAAAAAAAAAACTAATAGTCCTCCGTCCTAAACTAAATTCTGCTTTTGCCAGAATTTCATCAAAATCCTTTTATTATTATTATTATTATTGAAAGAAAAAGAAAAGAAAATTAATAATAATCAGTATCGTTACAAGCGATATCAAAAAAGTTTTTTTTTTTTTTTTTTTTTTTTATAATTTTGAATTAGGAAATAAAAAGTGCGCGTGAAATAATATGAAATAAAAATAAGTAAAAAAAATGAATTTAATGATTTAATGTTTTTGTTTTTCGGGGGCTGCTCATGCATATAAAAAATGCGTATTAAAACGAGTCGAAGAAGAAAGCGAAATAAGTATTGACTTATATTACGATAAATACGATATATAATATAGTACGATATATTAGACCTATCGTCCAGGGTTAGTAGGTATTTTCGTCGAAAGAAATATTTTGTTCGTTTGGTGCAACTTGCACATTAGTCCCGTGGGGGTAAAAATGCCGTTTTCCATATCTGATGAGTGTTTATTTAACACATTAAGGTTTGTAATAAGACTCTAACAAGTGATTTACAAAAAAATGTATTAGCCAAACATATCATATTGAAGCTCTCAGCTCATTTCAACATTTAATCTGTGCTGAAATGACCCAGGACTCACGGCGAGGACGTGGCTGCAAGGTGAGTCCCACCTCCACCCTACCCAACCAACCAACCAGGATGAATTTTATTTACAATATTTACAGTAACTATTTACTTTGTACAATGCATATATGTTCGTTGTAGGCAAAAGGTTATTTACATAGAATCCCCTTTAAATTCTGAGTTTGAATTAAATGTGGGCATCAGCTGTCTTGATTTTAAATTAGCTCTAATATAACCATCTCGATTTTCATGCCCGCACACTTTTTCTGCTGCTTCTGTAACCAGTTTTACACACCTCTCAAACTGGGTGTGACATGGGAATTTGAGGTACTAAACTCTGGTAGCGCTTTGTCTTTCGATAAAGAAGCAATGTATCCAGTTGGCATCTTGGACAGTAGTGGCGGCGGTGTTAACTTGCAGATTGACCAATGAATTAGTTCGGTATAGTCGTTTGCACTAAAATTTATTGAAGGTATTTTGAAGTCTCTTACATAACCTTCAGGTGATGGCTCATTTCTGAATTTAAGGATCCTCCTGTAGCCAAGTTCTCTAATGTGTGGTTTCTCATCCATTATCATAGCCAATATCATATTTTCAGGGTGGCAGAAGAATGCATTCCTTTGAATTACTGGATCAATGGTTTGCTTGATATTGTCCGGTAGATGCCTGGTATTTTTAACTACCTTCAAAATATGCTTCGGTCCATCTTTCACAGTATAGTTTTTCTTTTATCAAACAAACAGGTGCATATGACTACAGGAGGATCCTTAAATCCAGAAATGAGCCTTCAGCTGAAGGTTATGTAAGAGACTACAAAATACCTTCAATAAATTTTAGTGCAAACGACTATACCGAACTAATTGATTGGTCAATCTACAAGTTAACACCGCCGCCACTATTTTCCAAGATGCCAACTGAATACATTGCTTCTTTATTAAAAGACAAAGCGCTACCAGAGTTTAACTACCTCAAATTCGCTTGCCACACCTAGTCAGTTGAGATGTGTGTAAAACTGGTTACAGAAGAAGCAGAAAAAGTGTGCGGGCATGAAAATCGAGATGGTTATATTAGAGCTACTTTAAAATCAAGTTAGCTGATGCCCACATTTAATTCAAAGTCAGAATTCAAAGGGGCTACTATGTAAATAACCTTTTGCCTACAACGAACATATATGCATTGTACAAAGTAAATAGTTACTGTAAATATTGCAAATAAAATTCACCCTGGTTGGTTAGTTGGGTAGGGTGGAGGTGGGACTCGCCTTGCAGCCACGTCCGCGCCGTGAGTCCTGGGTCATTTCAGCACAGATTAAATGTTGAAATGAGCTCAGAGCTGTAATATGATATGTTTGGCTAATACATTTTTTTGTAAATCACTTGTTTGTCTTATTACAAACCTTAATGTGTTAAATAAACACTCATCAGATATGGAAAACGCATGTTTACGGGACTCTATAACTTAACTTATACTATAATTTAGACCTTTTGCGCGAATACATTTAAGGAATAACAGGTCTGAAAGTATTATTTCTGATTGGGAAAACTATTTTGAATGGTTTTTACACTATTACAAATTAAAAATAAAACTTTTATGGGTTTTGGCACATGTTTAAAAATCGTCGAAAATCATGAAATATTGTTTTTTTACGATACAACCCGTAAATTTAGGCTTTTTGCGCGAATTCAGTAAAACAAGAATGGGTCTAATTATATTTTGTATGCATTAAGGACACTCTTAAAAACACTTTTTTCACTATTAGAACAAAAAATGTATTTTTTTGTAATTTTTGCATTTTTTTAAAATTTACCGGTATTTTGGCTTTTTTGGTAACTTTAGGCCTTCTGCGCGATTTCAAATTTTGAAAAAAAAAAAAATAATAATATTTTTACTTTCTTCTATCTTCAATAGAAGAAAGTATTGGATTCGTAAAAATTTTCGATTTCGGGTTTTTGATGGATTTACACGTTTTGAGAGCTGTAGAACACGATTTTAACATTTTTAGAAAATGTCTGTCTGTCTGTCTGTCTGTGTGTGTGTGTGTGTGACAAAATTTTGTGGCAACTGTATCTCTGGAACTACTGCACAGAATTTCATACAAATTGGTATGTAGTTGCACCTTGACATAAATTAGTGCCTATCAACTTTTGGTAAAAATCGTCTTACAGGTTGCGTTGCCATCCCGCTTTTTCTAAATTTTTAACAGGGTGATATAGGGCAAAAATTTTCAAGATGGGTATCTTTCGAAAGGTCTCGTCAGTACCTTTAAAACGAATGGTTGAACTATAAACCTGTGATAATTTAAAACAAAGTTATCGATTTTTTTTACTTTTTACGAAAAAAAACTTAGAAAAAAAATCCTTTTTTTTTTCTCTCTCCCCTTAATTTTAGCAAACTCCCACGGTTTACGTGTTTTGACAAACTTAAACTAATTTTTGCTAATTTCCCCTAATTTTGTCAAAGTCCTACGGTTTCCGTGTCTTGACAAACTTTAACATATTTTTGCATTTTTTCTCTAATTTTGTCAAAGTCCCACGGTTTCCGTGTTTTGACAAACTTTGACAAAATTTTGGGTAAAATGTGAAAATTATTCTAAGTTCGTCAAAACACGGAAACCGTGGGACTTTGACAAAATTGGGGGGGAAATGCAAAAATTTGTTTAAGTTTGTCAGAACACGGAAACCGTGGGAGTTTCATAGAGTTAAGGGGAGAAAAAAAAAAAGTGGGACTTTGACAAAATTTTGGGTAAAATGTGAAAATTTGATAAAGTCCCACTTTTTTTTTCCCCTCTCCCCTTAATTCTATAATTTTTTTTTTTTTTTTTTTTTTTTTATTATTATTGTTACTGAGTGAATTTGTATAGGAAAAGATAGAAGAAAGTCTCGTGGTGGCCACAACATACTAGTTTCATTTATAATGACGTCTATGCGCAAGTTTTCCGCGCTATTAGAATTGAATTGCAGAAAAAACGCGTTTTTCGATGCACCCTAATATATATATACATATATATATATATATATATATATATTTAGGTTGATTTCTTTAGAAATCGACCTATTGCAATCACTTCGTTTATCTATATATATATATATATATATATATATATATCTATAATGAAAGTTTTGTCATCACGATAACTCCCGGAATAATACTCGAAATGGAACCAAATTTGGACAGTGAACTGATCTTATAAATATCTTGGATGAGTTCGTTAAACAAGTTGCTCCGACGTTTTGTTTTCAAGTGGCAGCCACTTGAAAATTTCAAACCGACATTGTAAAAAGCATATTTAAAGCAAGATTTGCTTGAATTTTGTTGTAAATACAGGCCACATAAGGGTCTCAATGATGTTTATTAATGAAGTTTAGCCGCCATTTTTAATAAAGTGGCAGATATTTTAAGTTAAGTGGGACCACTTGAAATCAGGCTACGACTTGAAAATTTAAAATCACTATAACTTCCGAAATAATACTCCAAATCGATCCAAATTTAGACAGTGTCTTATCTTATAAATATCTTAGATGAGTTTATTAACCAAGTTGCTCCACCATTTTGTTTTCAAGTGGAGACCACTTGAAAATTTCAAATTCAAATTGTAAAAAGCGTATTCCGAAATTGTTTGAATTTTGATGTAAATACAGACCACATAAGGATCTCAATGAAGTTTATTAATGAAATTTATACGTCATTTTTAATAAAGGTTATAGATATCTTAAGTTAAGCGGGACCGCTTGAAATCAGGCTCCCACTTGAAAATTTAAAATCACGATAACTTCTGAAATAATACTCCAAATCGAACCAAATTTGGACAGTGATATTATCATATAATTATCTTGAATATTTTCACTGGGCAACTTGTCCCGAAATCTTGTTTCTAAGTTCCAGCCACTTGAAATCACACTGCCACTTGAAAATATGCCATCACGATAACTTTTAAAATACTAAACGGATTCAAATAAAAGTTGGATAGTGAACTTATGGTTCAATATCTAGGATACGTTCACTTGGTGACTTGATCCGCAATTTTATGTCCAAGTGGCTGCCACTTGAAAATTTGTTAATATAGTAACTTTAGTAATACAGAATCGATTGGCATCAAATTTGGGTAGTGGATTTATCCTACACATATCTCAGATAAGTTCGCTGGGCATCTCACTCCGCTTTTTTTTTCCAAGTGGCGCCACCTGATAATTTCTTATGACGATAATTTTTGAAATACTGATTTAATTTGAACTAGAACTGGACAAGGAACTTATACTAGTATACTGGATGATTTCACTGGGCAAGTTGTTTTGCCATTTTGTTTCCAAGTTGCAACCACTTAGACTGCCCCTTGAAAATTTGCCATAAAATTAACTTTTGAAACACGGCACTGATTTAAACCACAGTTGAACAGTGAACCTATGCTTCAAATACCTTGGATATGTTTGCTGGGCAACTTGTCCCGCTGTATTGTTTCCAACTGGCGGCCACTGGAAAATTTGTTATCATGGTAACTTTAGAAATACTTAATCAATTCAAATCAAAGTTGAAAATTGGATTTATCTTTCAAACAACAAAAATCTAGAAAATTCACGTAACTCGTGAACCAATCAAGTTATTGCGTCCATCTTTGGTATATCGATTATAAGTATTTTCTCGCCAAAAGTCGCCAAAAAAGTTGCCATAGGGAAAAGTCGCCAAATTTGGCGCCAAATCCATTACCTGCGTTGCTGGATTTTTTTAATGCGTTTTTAAGGAAAAATTAGCCTATTTTAGTGCTAAAACAAGCTAGAAATGCAGAAAACTAACATTTTATCAATTTACTAATTGAAAGAATTTCTAAAAAAAAAAATTATTTTCAAATTTGAAACGATATTTTAGATGAGGAACTTTCTCTGCCATTTTGATCGATGTGCCAGCCACTTAATTTTTCAACACGATGACTTTTGAGATTTTGAATTAATTCGAGCTACATGTGTACAGTGACTTACCTCACAAATACATTTCATATATTTGTCAACTTATCTCACCATTTTGATTCCAAGCGCCGGCCACTTGAAAATTTTAAATTCCCTTAAAAAGGTATTTTTGAACCGATTTGCTTAAAAATCTATATGTGCATAGCCTACATCAATATTTCTACCAAATGCATTAATAATTTGTAGCCGCCATTTTCAAACAAAATGACGGCTACTTGATAAGGAAAAAGAAATCACCCTACCCTTCCGAAAAAGCCGGAAGGTCTTGTTTTTTTTTTTTTTTTTTCTCAGTGCACTTCGTTCTATGAGAGGTATTTTTAGAAACACCCCTATGATTTGTGCAGCACAAATCAAAATGAATTTAAAATTATTATTCAGATTCACAAAAAAATTTGTTTTCTTTTTGTTAAAGTATAATTAACATTAATGCTTCAGGTCCAGAACAATACATTAAATATATTATGGGATTTAATTGGTAAGAGATGCAGTTGTATTTTTTTATTTTTTATTTTTTTAAGTTTTTAATTATGATTATAATAGAAAACACCGATTAAACATGAAATACGATAGAATTTCATACGCATTTTAAATAATAATAAAAAAAAATATCTATTGCTTTAAGTTAAGATTATATATATATATATATATATATATAACGCAGAGTTTTGTAGTAAATAATAAAATATAAATTATAATTATTTATTTTATGAGAATGAATTATACAGTTTCAAAGCAATTACAAATATAAAAACAATTATTTATTTTAATTATCTATAACTTACTTATGCAGAATAATATCTATAAAATATATTATGATCAAAAGTTAAAATAAATCTGTAAAACTAATTCTTGTATAATATGTGATATAGGAATTTATTTTTCTGATTGTGTATTTGCTTCTGCTTTGAAATAACTCACCTTGCCAATTGTTTAATTTCTCTTGAGATAACATAATACATTACTCTGAACAATAAATCATTGTAATATGTAACAATTTATTTCCTTACCTAACATTTATACATAACAAAATAACATAGATAAATATGTATTGTTGTTAGCCATATTTGTCTTGTATGTCAAACTCGTTTTTAGTCTCAAAGGAGCATATATATCTACAATAGGTACATGAATACACATTAACAACTTAAAATTAATCGTAGTAGTTTAAATGTTAATAATTTTTATTCTATAGTTTTAATTTTTATTTAAGGAATATATTTTAAATAACGTAATGGAGTAAAATTATTATTAAAAGAATTTGAATAACAAAATAAACCTCTTTTTAAATTATGGATAATTTAATTCTGTAAAATAAAACATTGGGAGTAATGGAGTTATTGGGAGTAATGGGAGTAATGATATTTACTGTTTTTTAAATGTAAGAAACAAGTGAATATGACATTCTATTATTTATGTGAATAAGTCAAATTTGTACAATTAAAAGTAACTCAACAACTTTAATTTTTATATTTTATATATTTTTTTCTTATTTAAAAATTTATTTCATTTTCTCGGAATTAATTTTGATTCTAAGTTAAGAAAAAGTAATAAAATAAACCGTTGATGATGTATTAACTGGAAAAAATGTTAATGAAAGTGAAGTGTTAAAATAATCGTGAACTGAAGTGATCGTAAAATGATCGTATATAATTATTATATCTTTAATTTTATTAACTAGAAATGAGAAAAAAAATCACAGTACTCTGGAATAAATTATAAAAGTTACCAGGTATGTTTAAACGCTACCGAAGGCAGCGGGGACCCATAATAATTGGCTGAAAGTAATAAAAACTAGTTGGCATGGGTGGACTCTGTTCAGTTCCCCATCATATTTATGTTCTCATAAATTTCTAGTACGAGACATATTATAATCATGTTAAAAGAAATGAATTTGACCAAAGCTTGATACAGTGACAGAATGAAATCCCCGCCTAATAGGCTATCCACCGTTCACTTCGATATATTTATCTTATTCTAATCTATTAATTTATTTTATCAGGGTCAATTCCGTTGTTTAGTTTTCATGCTACTATTTCCAATGCAATAATCCTCAAAATTCAGATTTATATGAAAAATTTACAATTTCGCTATGTTGATAAAATGGTAAATTACGAATAAGATACGAAATTTTCCTATTAGAGTATTTGTATTCAATCATGTTCAAACAAATATCATCTATATATTAATTTGAAACATGTTTTTGTCTGTCTCCACTATATTGAGAGAACTACTTAGTGTAAAAATTTGGTTGAGGTGTCTAGAAAAAGGTCTTGGTCTGTAGATGTGCTATGAAAAGAGAAAAAAAAAAAAAAGTCGAACGGTTCCCCCCCCCCCGGGGGGCAAACGGGTTAAAAGCACGTTTACGAGCTTAACTAAGCTCCAAATTACTTCACGGTGAAGAAATTGTGCATAAAGGGACTAGAGTCGAATACTAAAAAATCACTTTCTGCGCATTTGGAATTTTCGATTTTAAAGGGGGGGGGGGAGAGGAGAAAGTAGATTTGGAGGGGGGGAAGAGGAGAAAGTAGTTTGAGAGGGAATTCCGTTCTAGACCCACACATGTAGCACCTCATTTTAAAGGTCTTGAAATTTCATGTCGATTGGGGATGTTTGTATACAATATAGTGCGACCCCTAGTGATGAAAAATGGAACTAGGTGATTTTGCTGTAGACCCTATCATGTTACATCTTATTTTAAAGGTCTTGGTATTTCCTGACCGTTGGTGATGTTCGTACAGAACACACTGCACCCCCTGGCGGTGAAAAGTGCAACTTAAGGATTTTGTAGTTGACACCACCATGTGACACCTCATTTAAAAGGTCTTGGAAATCCAAGGCGATTGGTGATAGAGGTCTTGAAATTTCATGTTGATTGGGGATGTTTTTATACAATATAGTGCGCTCCCTGGTGCTGAAAAATGGGACTAGGTGATTTTGTAGTAGACCCTATCATGTTATATCTCATTTTAAAGGTCTTGGTATTTACTGATCGATGGTGATATTCGTACAGAACACACTGCGCCCCCTGGAGGTGGAAAGTGCAACTAAAGGATTTTGCAGTTGACACATTATTTGAAAAGTCTTGGAAATTCAAGGCGATTAGTGATGTTCGTATACAACATACTGCACTTCCTGGTGGAGGAAAATGGATTTTGCAACGCGTGCGTATCATGCATGCCTGCTATACAGTGCAGTAGCACAAGGCAGAGGTAACATGAGTCAGAGGTTCGCTCGGTTCAAGGTTCATTTTTGAGAATTTTTTCATGTTATCAGCGGCCTGTATATACGCTGCCGCAGGCACCGGATCACGGGCCCGAGTTCTGTTCTGTTTGAGTTTTTTTTTTTTTTTTTTTTTTTTTTTTTTTTTTTTTTTTTTGGTTACAGATGATTTTTTTTTTTTTATTATTGTGATTTAAAGAAAATCAATTGAAACAAAATCGAGTTAAAGATATAAAACCATACAGATTTAAGGTTCATTTAAGTTTTCTATCATGGGCCCGGGCATTGCTCGTTTGGTTCCAGGTTAAATTTTTGGATTTTTTTTTATGTTGTTAGCGGCCCGCGTACACACTTCCGCAGGCACCGGGGTTACAAGGCAGAGTTTCGTTCGGTTCGATCTAATTTTGTTTGTTACAGCTGATTATTTTTTTCGTGATGCTTTCATTTAAAAACAGAAATTCAAACTAAATCGAGTTCAAGGTATGAAATCATACAAATTTAAGGTTCATTTAAAGCATCATGGGCCCGGGCAACACCGGGCGGGTTCGTTCGGTTCCAGGTTAATTTTTGGGAATATTTTTATGTTATTAGCGGCCGGCGTATGCGCTGCCGAAGGCCGAGGGTCACAAGGCTGAGTTTCGTTCGGTTCGAGGTAATTGTTTTGTTACAGCTGATTATTTTTTCACGATGCTTTTATTTAAAAATAGAAATTCAAACAAAATCGAGTTAAAGATGTAAAACCATACAAATTTAAGGTTCATTTAAGGCAATTACCATGGGCCTGGGAAATGCCGGACGGGTCAGCTAGCATGTAGTCTTAGTATTAAACGAAATAGAAAATGAAAGATAGGAACTATTTATTTGGAGTCAGTTTGACGTCACATTGACTGTACTTTGTAAAAAGTAATGTCATATATAGTATTTCTATTTATAAGCATTTTTCAGACTTTCTTTTTTTTAAGTAAAATGTCGTAAATTATATTAGAAGTTTTAAATTGAAATACATTTAAATAATGATGCGACGTTTATTGAAACATTACGGTCAATAAAATGATCGTCGAATTCGACGGGTTCCAGCTAGTAAATGTAATTTTGAAGTTGTCTAATGTATTTATGATCCTCAAAATGGAAGTTTATGCTCAATTTTGCCTTATTTTGACAGGTTAAGTAAATCGTAAATTCCAAATAACTTACGAATTTTTTAAATTGAAAAAATCATAGTCTATGATATTCATGCCAGTATCCTAAAAAATATTTCGAAAGTGGTTTGACATCTTTACGATGAAAATTTCACTCATTAGGGATATTTGTGAGGGGCAAAATTTCATGAGGGAGCAAAACTTCACATAAACGTCAATCTTGCAAGATTGACGTTTACGTGAAATTTTGCTCTATTCTGCCATGTTAAGAATATCGTAAATTTCCAATAACTTACGAAGCTTTTATATTGGAAAATTCATAGTCATTAATATTCATGCCAGTGTCCTAAATAATGTTACAAAAGTAGTCTGACATGTTTACGATGAAAATATCTCTCAAAATTGACGCTTATGTGAAATTTTGTCCTATACTGCCATGTTAAGAAATTCGTAAATTTCCAATAACTTGCGAAATTTTCAAAGTAGCATATTTATAGTTACTGATGTTTATTCCGGCATCAAAACTGATATTTTAACACTAGAATTACGGCAATTTTCGTATACCTAGAAATACGGCGGGGGTCATTTTGACCCCTGGAAAAAAAATCTGCATATTTCCCTATATAATATTATATATATTTAAAATCCAATAAAAGTAAACTAAATTACAATGATTAAAGTATATTTTAAAGGGTATGGACAAATAGCTGGCAGAATAACGTTGAATTTCTTATTATTCCCTTTTGAGCATATAGTACTAGTTCCTGCTTTGGCATTCTAAGTTATGTCAGAATTTGAACTATTGGGAGCTAATTCATTTTCACTTTCACATGAGATAGAAGATGATATCGCATGATCTCTCGTTATAACAAATTCTGAATCACTAGAAGTTTCCTTTTCATCTCTATTTTAAGAATTGTTATCCATTTCAAAACCAGAAACGCAATCAGATAGTTCTTCATCAGTGTAACTATTTATTTTCTTCTTGCGTTAGTCCTCTTATACGAGCCATTAGTATATAAAAAACTCCCATAAATATAACAAAAAAAATTATCAAAAATTGTTATTATATTTAACAAACAAAATGCCTAGCAAAATCTACAATCATTTTTTCGAATATAAGCTGTTTTATCTGTTCTCATTTCACAAGTAAATGCATTCCGAAAATTCAAATCACGTGACTGGCAGATGAGAGATTGTACAAACACATCATTTCCTTTCCTTTTATTTGTTTTTTGTTTAGCAGATGAAAACAAAAATAGTTTACCGTAGAAAAAATATTCAGATATCTTTCTTTCTCACAGGGGTCAAAATGACACCAGCCCGTATTTCTAAGTATAAGCCTTAGTTAAGACTAAAAGTTAAATAGGATTTTCTTGGAAATTTTATTTTTTTGAAAAGCACAATGATTTAGGAAAAGTCAAGAAAGGATTAAGATATTTGTGAAAAAATAGAAGAAACATTGAAGAAAAAAGTTTGGCTTGGGGTCAAAATGACACCTTCCGTAATTCTAGTGTTAAAACTAGTCTTACATTTTTACAGTAAAAAGTGTCCGTTTAATGCACGTTTAAGTGAATTTTTGTCCTATTCGTAAATCGTAAATTTCTAATAACTTACGAAGTTTTTAAATTCGAATGTTGCAAATGAATAGGATTCTTGCCAGTGGCGAAAGTAATATTTAAAAACTGATCTGACCTCTGTGCGACAATTTGTTCTTGAGATATCGTGTACTCAGACTAACAAACTAACGGACTAACGGACTAACGGACTAACAGACACCCTACAGACAGACACCATACATTGGAGCTTTCACCAACTTTAACAAGCGTAGTCATGCGGCCCATCGCTCTCGCAATGGGCTAAGTCTAGCTAGGAACGGGGTAAGTACCAGTCGCAAATTATGTCTCAAACTTTTCATGAATGTCTGAGCTCTACTTTAATACCTCATTTTAGCAATTAAGTTAATTAGAACCAACGTTATCAATTAAAATTTCAGCCCAAAGGACTGTGGATTTACACAATTTATTTAAAATCGTTCTAAAGTATTTTTCATTCACAAATTCAAACTGTTACCTTTTATCGACATAACTAAACGTTTGCTACAGTTCGAGGGTCTGTAGTTCAAAACAAATCCAAAGTTCAGTCCCAGACTAACTTTCAGTACTTTGTTTACACACCAACACACTCACATTTAAGCCTTCTCCCTATCTCGCATTCCATTAAGTTTCTTCATTACCAAGACACACATCTCTCATAAACTTATTAACTTAATGTTGATCTCGACTTGCCGGACACACCTACCAAGTCACTCCTTTGTTGTCTCTAATTTCTACTCATACTGTTTATTTTTCCACTCCCTCCTAACTAAATAAAATCGAATCGAAAATATTAGCATTTATCAAACAATATAGGAAAGAATTTAAAATAATTAATACTACTAAAAATGTACTTTCAACCATTTCCTCTTATATACCGTAATGTATCTGAATCTTTCATGTGATCCGATAAACAAAACTTAATGCTAATCCAACCATATTCAGTAGAAAGGATGCTTTTGCACATGCTAGAAATGGTGCTACTTTCATCCAGTACACAGGAGATAAGAAAAAGGAGCTTTCGCGAAAAAGTTACAGTGGAATGATTTTTACTGCCTTTATACAACCTAAACTCTTCAGACCGTAGGACACAAAGCCTTATACACAGTAACGTATCTAATCTCTTTTGTTTGTACATGTGTGCAAACTAATAATGACATGCATACTATTTTGAATAAGAAACCATCTAATATTACATTAAATAAAATATATTAATTTCGAGACATGCTGAAAATATTTGCGGAAAATGAAATCTCAAACAGGCAGACTGATATTCATTTTAATTGAAGTTACAGACATTTTTTATCAAAATCAAATTTTATGTGCTACACAAGCCTGTGAAATTATGTAAAAGAAATGACTGAAGAAATATTTTATCTTTTCAATTTTCCTTGATTAACGAGGAAACTAAAAAAAGATTCGGACTGACACGGCCCGGAATAAATATCATCCACGCCGGCCCTGCACGAGTATACACAAAATAACTGAGCACGAGCCCGGCTCGAGCGCAAATTGAAAAATTCGGCCCGAAACAGGCCCGTGCAGACCTTTAAGTCGGGAAGTTACATCATTATTGAATCATAAAAACGCTACCGAAGGCAGCGGGGTCCCGAAAAAATTGGCTAAAAGTAATAAAAAAATGCATTGTCATCGTATTTTGAGCTATTCTAAATATCTAGCTAGTCGAGAAGTTAATTGAATAAATTTTCTGTTAAACCATATAAATGCTTCCGGGCTATTTTGTTGGGGCTATTTTGTAGGGGCTATTTTGTCGAGGCTGTTTTGTCGGGGCTATTTTGTCTGGGGCTATTTTGTTGAGGCAATTCTGTCTTGGGCTATTTTGTCGGGGCTATTTTGTGGGGGCTGTTATGTCCTGGGGCTATTTTGTCGGGACTCTTTTGTCGGGGACTATTTTGTCGGGGCTGTTTTGTCCTGGAGCTATTTTGTCGCGGGCTATTTTGTCGGGGGCTATTTTGTCGGGACTGTTTTGACGGGGGCTAATTTGAAATGGGGCTATTTTGTCGGGGCTATTTTGTCTGGGGCTGTTTTGTCTGGGGCTGTTTTGTCAGGGCTATTTTGTCCTGGGGCTGTTTTGTCGGGGCTATTTTGTCGGGGGCTATTTTGTCGGGGCTCTTTTGTCGTTGCCGTTTTGTCGGGGCTATTTTGTCGGGGCTCTTTTGTTGTTGCCGTTTTGTCGGGGCTATTTTGTCGGGGCTATTTTGTTGTCAAGGCTCTTTTGTCTTGTGCTATTTTGACGGGGTGCCATATATATATATATATTATTATATACACTATTTTTAAGATTTATAACTTAAAAATAAGAATAAATCTCTGTAACTTAAAATTTAAATTTTAGTTTCAAATATCAAATATCTGATGCCTCCTTTAAAGTCTCCTAGCCGTTAGTGGGTTATTTTTGGTACTTTTTAGGATATAAATGGTAATTATAGATTCACATCCCACACATGACAACACTCAAAAAATTTTCTGCTCTGATAACGCTATTATTACTTCTGCATTGAAAAGCTTCTATGACAGATTCCGTAATATTTCTTCACGACAAATAATATTTGAAATCGAATATTCCAATATTTGAAATCGGATTATTTATTATTAAAGTATTTTTTCTAAAAGAGAAATAACTTCTTATTAGCAGAAAGTAAATTCAGAATTACAAAATAGCACAAACTAGAGATTTAAAGCATTAATAAACTTTATATATATCTATAGTTTCTTCTCTCTCATTTATGTGATTATATATGTACTGCACATTTCCTTAGACAGAAAGCACTTATTGCATTGTTAAAAGCAAAAGCTTAGGTATAAATTCGAAAACCTGACACTTTTAAGTGTACTACAGGGAGCAAGCGTTTGATACATGTAGGTGAAAGTGACAAATTTTACGATTTATTTTCCGAGTCTGTTACAATTTATGAAGTAAAAGTGCCAAGTAATAAATAAAAAAGAAAAAAAAAAGAATTCTAAGCTGTATAGAAAATGCTTGTAATGTTAGCCTGATTTTGTTACTACAAATAAAATGTACGGTTTTAATTTTTCAGAATAAATGTTAGATAAATTCATGGATTATTTGCGTATGGTCTGCTAAAGTTATTAAATAAAATATGTTTGGTCTGAAATTCCTATTTATTACGTGAGAAGCATTTACACTAATCTAATTATGAAAACTGATATAAAATTTAAAACTATTCTTCTAAAAATTGAAAGTTATGAAATTTCAAAAAACGCTTTCTGAATTAAAAATAATATTTCAGATATTTATAATTACCTAAATTAATTTTATTCGTTCTTGAGTAAATATCCCATTGCAGTTCTAAAATGAAGAATCCGAAGAGCAATATTTTCTAAAAAATATTTCATATAATTTTTTATATAAATTTTAAATAAATTTTCAGTTAATCCGCATGAGACGTTTAGATGCTATATCGTTTTACGGGGATATATAGGTTGTGTACGAACTTTCAGGCCAATCGAAAAAAGAGTTTAGACACTATCGTGTTTACTCATATACATACACACGTATGTATTCTTCGTAAAAGTAGCAAAAATGAACTCAAAACGATAGACCGAAATCTCAAATTAAATTTTTTGTCCTGATTACAATATTCCGTTTACATATGTATTTTCCGAAAGGGAGCTAGCTGCTTTGATATGCGTCGTCCTTGAAGAAAAAGAAAAAAAAAAAATGATTGCCAAATTATATGACGAACATTAGTAATGTCTTTTAAATGCCATGATTATTTTAATAAGGCTTATTAAGAGGGCAATCATGAATAGGAAAGAATATTTCGTACAATATATATTACGAATATATATATATATATATATATATATATATATATATATATTGTGTATATGTTCGTATTACTTTTTTGATCACCATATCAACAATCTTCTAAGGATAAAAATTATACTGCGGAAAGTAAAAATCATATGACGATTCTGGTCATTGAAATTAATATTTCAAAAATAAATGAATCATAATAAAAAAATTAAAGCTAATGGTAGTTTTATTAATGGTAATTACTAATTTAATGGTAGTTTTATCAAAATTTTTAATTATATAGGATTCAAAATAATAAATATATTGTCTTTTATGTCGAGAAAAAAGAAGAAAAAAAATTATTTATTTATTTGGAAGCAATGTTTTCCTTTTTTTTTTTTTTTTTTTTTTTTTTTTTCAATACTTTAATGTTAAAATGAAGGATATATTTAATATCTTTTCAACGATTTATCCCATTGAACTAAAAATTAAAGCTTTAGATAGGTTTTGTCCTACTTAATAAGTGTACCAAGTTTCGTTGCAACCGGTTAGGCGGTTTATTTTGTATAGAGAATTAATATCTTATATAACATGACAAATATTTTATCATAGTACAATCGCGATCCAAAGCTTTTTTTTTATTTATTTATTTTTTTTTTTCAGAGTGGTCGTACTTGATACGGTTCGAGATGCTTCTTGTTTAATATTATATAGAATAATACAGCACTAATATAAATGTTAAATTTTATAAAATGCTGATAAAGTCTTTTCAAACTGTATAATACGATGATAAATTAAAATCTCCTAAAATGAAGTAAAAAGTTCAATTGACTTATTGGTCATTAAATTTCAATTGTTGAACATATGAGTATTTTTTTTTTTTTTTTTTTTTTTTTTTTTTTATGAGGCTATACTGTAAACTCAAAATTTATCATTTTATCTTTATGTAAACAAAACAAAACAAAAAATAAATAAATAAGCAGAATGTTCAAAAAGGTAAGATAAAATACTGAATGCTAAAATATTACATATTTATGAATATACTAGCTCGCTTTGCCCGTTTCACTAGTCACTGCATATAAATGAATCATTTTACTAATATCAAGTCCCATATATTTTATTCCTATATTTATCAATTAACCTAAAAAAAATAACAGTTATAGTTTGCTACAAATGAATTATATGAAAAATAATTAATTTCCAAAGCAAAACTCTCCAATGACAACACTCTTAAAAAAGAAGTACTGTTGTTCTAAGATAAGAGTTTGCATTTATTATTCAGATAAATAAAATGCGTATCTGTAACGTGGAAAAGCCTTATCTTATTTCTATATATAATGGCAAGATATCACTGATACATTCATTTATCTATCAACATCGAGTTCAAATCACCAACGCTAAAACCATGGGGTTTGGACGTTCTTTTCATTATGTACGGATTCACTGTAAACGGATTTAATGAAATTTAATCTTTAAGGAGTTGAAAGGAAAGTCGAGGTTTTTTAGCCTTTTCATAGTATTTCTGCAGTGGTTTCCCTTAGAAGCATGAAGTTTAGAAAAATGCATTCCATTAAACATTAATTAAGGTAAAATACAAGAATTTTCTAAAATTTAGTCCCTAAAGGAGGGATAGAGAGCATCGAACAGTTTTACCCGTTCTTCACACGTGAATAATCGCAATGGTTTGCAATAGTAACTTCAAATTTAGCAAAATATTGTTTCTTAGGTCCTAATAAATAGAAAGATTCTAATATTACGAAATTTAGCCCTTAAAAGAAAGGGATGTCTAGCATTTCTACTCATTCCTCGCACGGGGAAAATTACACCGGTTTCCATCAAAGCCAGAAGTTTAGCAAAATGTTTTCTCTTTCACTCTAATTAAGATAAAATATAAGAATTTTCTAAAATTTATTTCTTAATGGAGGGAAGTAGAGCTTCTATCAGTTCTGCCTGTTGTTTGAAGAAAATCGTAATAATTTTTAATACAAGCTTCAATTTTATTAAAAGGTTTTTTCTTAGGCCTTGATTAAAGTGTATGATTAGAATCTTATGAAATTTAACGCTTAAAAGGGTGTGGAAGGGGTGTCTAGCATTTCTACCCATTATTCGCACGAGGAAAATCGCAGTCATTTTCTGTAGGAACATAAAATTTAGAAAAAAAGCTTCCTCTTCTGTCCTAAGTAAAGTAAAATATAAGATCATCTGAAATTTAACACCTAAAATAATAAGAAAGGGAGAGGGTGTCTAGCATTTCTACATTTTCTTTACACGGGGAAGATCACAGTGGCTTCCAATAAAATGTTTTAACAGGTTTGGCAAAGCTTGGTCTTCATCATAAATCATAATAAATAATCCCTGGTCAATAGATTAAATTAATTAGTTTTGATTTCAACTTCATTTTCAAAGACGATATTACTTCATTTCGGAGGTTTTATGAATGTGACGTCATTCTAACATGTTATATATATATGTGTGTGTGTGTGTGTGTGTGTGTGTGTGTGTGTGTGTGTGTGTGTATTTATTTATATTAAGACACTAAGTCATTTTGACGTATTCAGAGTAAAATGTTTAAATTGCAGGTATGAAATTTTGACGAAAGTGTAATTTAAGAATAAATTTTAGCCATTTCACTCATTTTAATTTCGAATTTTAGATAAATCTCTACTTGAGAGAATATATGCATTAGAAATAACCTACATATGAAATTTGAAGTTTCTAGGCTACAATAACACTGAAGAAATCATTTAAAAATATCTTTAAAAAAAAAGTGTTTTTCCTTACAACCTCCAATTGCGCAACCACTAGAAATTTTAAACACCCATAGCATTTTAACTATGGACATAAGCATTGACTGTGTCAAGTTTAGTTCAAATCGGCGCAGTAGATTGTTAACACATAGGGGAGACCGGGGCGAATAGTGACGATTTTGTCATTTTTGATATTAGCTCTAAGATTTGAATTGAAGTGAAACGTTTAATATATCATACCATAGAGTAGATCTTGTGTAATATATTTATAAAACTATCATTAATATTATTAACGTTTTTCATACCATAAAATAAATTCTGCGTAACGTCGAAATTTGTTACAACTTGCCCTGTACCGGGGCTAGTAGTGACATGCTTGGGGCATATTGGGACATACAAATTACACATACAAACAAGTTGTAGCATATACAAATTATGTGAGAAAGGTAATTAATTGGGATATTTTAAATAAACAATTAAAGTTTTCATTCACTTATATCGTTCTTAACACAGTAAAAACACTTTTTTTTAATAACTCTGTAAACCAAAGGGGAAAAAAAGAGTTCAATTACTAACACTTGTAAACTCTTAGTCTTTTGTAAAGCTACATTTAGAGACACTTAACGGCCCTCTTCACTTACCGTCGCCGGAAGCCCGAGCCAATGTTATTCTATGGGGAAATTTTCTTTACAAATAACTTTTTAACTAATACATATTTTTTAATTCTGTTTTTACATTCAGAAAATTCCCAACTGTTAAAATGACGGACCTATTTTTAAAAATGTAATTTTTAAATTTTTAATATTTTATTTTGAAATAGCAAAAGGAAAAAAAATCACATACTGAAAATTTGTATATTGCAGCTTCAAAATAAAATATAAAAAATAAAAATAATAATTTTTTGAACAAGGTCCGTCAATTTAACAGTTGGGAATTTTCTGAATGTGAAAACAGAATTTAAAAATATGTATCAGTTAATAAGTTATTTGTAAAGAAAAATTTCCCATAGAATAACATTAGCTTCGGCTTCCGGCGGCGGTGAGTGAAGAGGGAACTTAACAACAGAAATAAAGGAAAAGAAAACTCTGCTAATCAGAAAAGAATTAAAAAGTAGGCTAACAAAAATGTTTGGCCATATTAAGCTTTTAATCGGTAGCTTACTACAACGTGTAGGTATATACTGTATGCTCTGTATTCATTGTCATCGCTTATTTTAGCGTCTCATATGCTGTTTGCAGTTACTATAAATATAATAAGGTTCATTTTCGGTACATTCAACATCAGCCCATCTTTTACATATCATGCATTGCGCCCAGTTTTCTCCGGGTCTAGAAAACTGGTATTGCTCCTAGTAAACTAGACATAAGCAAATTTCGTCATCTTCAGTGGTATCCGATTCCTGCTACATATTTTTATTTAATAAAGTAGTTTTTTTTTTTTTTTTTTTTTTTTTTTGTGTGTGTGTGTGTGTGTGTGTGTGAGAGAGAGAGAGAGAGATGCACTGTTTGACCTTTTCCTATAGTGTGAATATCATATGTGGATTTTTCATATCCCATTTCAATATTTTCTTCCACATTAGTACTATTATTTTTTTATTCATATATCTAAGAAGTGACATTATGTTTATACGAAACAGTTCTTGGGTTTTCCTTAAATTTCAACTTCCAGAATTTACTTCTATTGTAGCCCTATCATATTCTTCTAAAGTAGCTTTACTTCTTTCAGTAATCCTTTTGTAATTTTACATATTTTTTCCTGAAATATAAAAACCTGCATTAAAAATCATGCCGGGGCAAGTAGAGACACTGTCACAACATGTTTCCTACACTTTGTCACAACTAGCCCCGCGTTACGCCGTTTTGAACTTTATTCATTAGTTTCCGATAAGTTGTTATCCTTAACAAATGAAATACATAGAATAACAGCCCAAAATATAAATATTCAAATAATGTTAAGGATGTGTACATACCTCGCGATCCCTCGTGGCAATGACGATTCTAACGTAGGTCACAAAATTTACTTTTGCAATTGAAAACACGACAAATATTTTTACCTCGAAAACAACGCAACGCTGTAACTTCCAGACATACACAACACATTACAATTATCAACCTGCTCACTCAGATGAATCGACAGTTTCTGCAACCTACCGGCTCATTCAGGAAACCCGATGGCACTACTGGACCTCTGGCACAAATAACCCCGATCTCTCCTACACACATGCATACAATTACTTTTATTTATATAAAGGTTTATATATAAAACGGGAGTTCTACGATTAATTTTATCTAGTTTCAATTTGGAAGGATATACTAATTGATTACATATTAAAAATTAATCATTTCTTTTTAAATTTATGAATACGTGATTGAATATTGTAGGTCTTTAGGTTCCGGAGAAATAATTTTAACAACTAAACTGTTTCTTTATGGGATTGAATAAATATTACGTTAATCAAAAATCATTATTTTTGCAAATAATAATAATAATAATAGTTATGATACATTTTATACGTCTTTAATATAATATATCTTTACAAAATCGAAAAATGTACCTATATACATGTTCTAATGTGATTATGTGATTATAAAAAATTCTTCTTAAATAGATTTATAGGTTTCAATGGTCAAGATGGAAGGAAATATTTTAGAATAAATTTATCAAATCGTTTTTCATTATATCTGTAAATCCCCTGCATATTAATGCAATTCAACAACAGCTTCATTATAAAATATACTCGTGTTCTATTTATATATAACAAAATATTCTTGTTAGGTAAATAAATTAAAGTTGGAAATAGAAATTAAAGAGAACAGTATAAGCAAACACCATAAACAGCAATCAACCACAACAAATATTTCGGTCCAAAATGTAGATATGTTCCTTTTTCTTACCATAAGGCAGAGAAAGTATTGTTTTTGGGTCAAATTTTCGAATGCGAGATTTTGTTATATTTATACGTTTTGAGGTTCCCTGAATACGAAAATAATGTTTTTAGCAAATGGTCTGTGTGTCTGTGTGTCTGTGTGTCTGTGTGTGTGTCTGTTTGTCAGTCTGTTATCAGCATATCTCAAAAACAAATTATGGCAGAAAGTTCAAACTTGGTATTCTAAATGTGTATCATATAGGGATGCAACAGTAAGCTTTTCATTAAGATCAAGCAAATGGTTCGTGTACAGGGACAATCAAGAGAATTCTAATACATTACGTCTATGGTCGAAATTGCAGGTAAGTAAAGTTTAAAGTCTATAGACTACACTAAACCAAATGAAACGAATATTTTTTTTTTTTTTTTTGTAATAGAGATAAATAACTGGGAAAAAAATGTTGTGTATGTAGGAGCCTTGCCTCCCC
This sequence comes from Salticus scenicus, assembly GCA_963930645.1. Classification (NCBI taxonomy): domain Eukaryota; kingdom Metazoa; phylum Arthropoda; class Arachnida; order Araneae; family Salticidae; genus Salticus; species Salticus scenicus. The sequence goes on along the minus strand of OZ005656.1, from coordinate 138,768,310 downwards.
CCCCTCACTGGGGGGAATTCCCCCTCGAGGGGAGTAAATTTTCATGATGGGTATCTTTCAAAAGAGCTCGCCAATTCCTTTAAAACGAATGGTAGAACCATACGATCTGCGATAATTTAAAACAAAGTTATCTCTTTTTTTTTTTTTTTTTTTTTTTTTTTTGAGAATAAAATGTACTTTTTTTGGATATTTAGTGTTATACTGCTTCTATAATATGGAAGTCGTCTGTATTATCATAAAATATAATTTTTTAAATAAAAATTTTAATAATTTATTTTTTAAAAACAGAATTATTTTTTAATAGCCGAATTAAATTCTTTATAAATGTAGGTGCATTAATGAAACGGGGTTTAAGGGGGGGCGGTAGCCCATTCACACAGAACTAATTATCATATAAAACTCTTCCGAAGACTAATTTGAATTGTTTAACACAGGTTTACATAACATTACTCGTTATCTTACTTATTAATCTGCAACCTGTATTTATAGTATTAAATTTCAGGGTAAGAGAAAGTCCTGTGAGTGACACACCAGATTATTAAAACTACTAAGCTTATTCTCATTTTTATTTCCTTATTCTTACGTCACCACATTTTTGTCATAGTTCCCGTTTTCTTTAAAAACTCCGTTCGCTTATAACTAGTGATGACTATTACACTGTATAAATCTTTTATGACTGTGTGGTCAAACTTAAATCTATTTTTCATCCTAAATTATATGATTGTTTTTGTATGTAGTAAATTCATTTTCACTAACGTTCCAGTGTAAGAAGCTGTAGTGTGTTATAAAAATATATATTCCAACATTTCTGTGTTTCTGCTATTATAATTAAGGTGATTTTTTTCCATCTAGTACAATTTATGTTTCTGGTTAACACATTTTATTTTTATTATTTTTTTGTCTTTGTCGTCACTGTAATACAAAAATAGCCCCTTTTTCATTCCCTAACAGACGTTAGTGCTATTATTTAAACTCGAAGCAATTGCTGCTAAATTTATGCAAAGTTGAATGTTTTTCACAATAATTTTCATTAAGGTGTTAAATTACTAATTTAATGGCTTACTAAATCTATAAAAAATATTAACATAATCTTATCTACATAGATTGCTCTTACTTTTAGGTTTATGTTACTTTATTTCATTACACAAAAATAAATCTTTAAAATTTTATTTTTATTTGCAAATATTTCATGAAAAATGTATTTTGTATCATAAGCGGAAAATATAACCAAACAAACTAGTAAAACTGATTTTTGTTAATATAGAATCCTAATACAATGTGTAAATCATAAATTCGGATTGGTGGTTGAGTGGTATTTATGTTGCCCTAATACTTATGTATGAGCATTTAGCGATCGTCTTGGAACCACCACTAAGAATTGCCAGAGATATATGCAAATTCTGTTTTGATCCTCTACACATGAGATGGTATTTATCATATAATGGTACATATTTTCTGAGCATCGTCTTCTATCATGCAATTTCTTGTTGATATATAAATTATTTATGAAACATATTTATTAATAATTAATGGAAATTTATGAGCACTATATAATTAAAATATTTCTTTTTTCTTTACCAAAGATATATTTTGTTATTTATGTACAAATATTAGTTTTAATATCCCTATTACTTTCTGTATTGAAACTGAATATTTTCTACCTTCATTAAATATGAACTATTTTTCTTGAATAATATTATGAAAATGTGTAGAAAAATGTATTTCATATACATATTGTGCAAATAAAACAATAGGTACACAAGAAATCTCTAATATCTAAATTTAGTACATTTTTATAGAGAGAAAACAAAAGTGTTTTATTCTAGGGAATAATTTAATTCAGGCAAAAGTTCACCAACTTGCACGTAAGTACATTATATTAAGTGACTTTGTATGAAAATTACTTTTTTCTGCAACAAAGAAGTTTTATTTTTCTGTATTACGGAATAATATCTGTCTTATAAACAAACAAATTTGATTTAAGTAGATAAATGAATCTAAATTGCATCTTCATATTCAGAAAATTTAACATATAAAAAATATTAAATTTTACAGTATTAAAAAAATAATAATAATATTTATAAAAATATATTACATTGGTATTATTACACCATATTTACCTTAATTGTGTAATTTTGATGATAAAAAGATCCATAGAATATATCAGTCGTACGTTTAAATTTTAATGTATTAATGAACATGCTTTTTTATTCATCATCTAGTTTTCAACTTTCTTAATTCGAGGTGTAACATAGCTATAAAACAACGATACTGATTTTTCCACAGATAAAGTACGCTTGCGCCAAAAGTGAAGGACAGATAGTTGTGTAGCATGAAGCCTTCACTTCCGAATGCTGCGCCTCTAGATTCGGTATACAACTAAATTGGTCGAGATCATCCTTTGTGTTACTGTTTTTGTTTTATGGGAACTTGGAAAAAAGCACCATAGAGATTATATGCCAACTTTACGTCAGAGAGAAACTATGTTTGGCATAATGGGATTCACGATGGTCTATGCCAATTTTGTAGAATGTCATTCAGTAGTAATTTCATGGGATTTTTAAATGTGAATATATTTGCTTCGGACGTATTTTAAGTATGTGACATACTCAAATTGAAGGCAACGTTACTCATTTTTGAGTATTTTTGCTCTTTCTTTTTTTGTGTGTATAACTATTTAAATATACAGCAAGAGTTGATTTAAAAAATATTAAATAAATAAAACATATTGTAGAGCCAAAAATTTCCTTAAGACCTATAAATCTATGAGACATCATAAATCTATGAGACATCTTTATTGTATTCTGAGATATCATCATTATATTCTGAATATGTTTACTATGTACATAGTATCAAATTTTGAAATTATCTAATGTCATATATTGAGAGATTTCATTCACGAAAGAAAAGGGTGTTTATTAAAAAAAAAAAAAGTACAGAGAAGGATTAGAGTAAATCCTTATACAGTTCATAAAAGGATATTACTGAAACTTTTTTTGAAAATATTTCATTATATATATATATAGATATATATATATATATATATAGTGGAATTGAAATAGCATATCATGAGGTGACTATTGACTTTCTGTGCTATTTTGCCATGTAATAAAATAATATTTATATAGTCCAGATAAATTTATATATTACTATCATGCCCTAAAGTGACGAGGAATTTTTATAACATAACACGTGGTGGGTTGCCTCTGATGGCATGGGTACGTTTTCAATTAAATAAGAAAACTTTTAGATTATGCTTAAATTGATATGAAAATTCAAAAAAATAAAAAATACACATGTAAGTAATTTATTTAGCATTGTAAAAGTTATATACTTCCCCATCTGGATTTTCTAACATCATATCCATACTTTTATCATCACTAACACTCAATACTTAAAATATTACAGACGATATTTATTTATTTATTATTTTTTCTAATATACAAATGAGAAACGCTAAGAAATTCATATATATATATATATATATATATATATATATATATATATATATATATACATGGTCTGTCCCGAAAGTAATGCGCCTCATTTTCTTCTGCAGCAACTATCCGTCGCACAGGGTTGCCGCTTGCACGGAAGGGTGGGTGGAGTCTTGGGAACACAGTGCCACCAGTGCCAGCCGGCTCCGGGCTGCTGCAGAGTCACAGTGCCTGTTTCAGTGAACTCTTGAGTGAGTGCTCGTTCCAAATCAAGATGGAACAAACTCGCGAGAAGAACTGTTGCAGTGTTGTGAGGACGATCCGACTGTTTTGGAGAATGTGGTAAGTGATGACGAATCTTTTACTATCTTGTACGATCCAGAAACAAAAAGACACAGCGGAGAGTGGCACACGACGTCGTCCCCACTCCCAAAAAAAAGGCAAGAATGTGCAAATCGTAGGTCAAATCGATGCTCATTGTTTGTATTTTTTTCGCATCCAAGGGTGTGGTTCATTTTAAATTTGTTCCACCTGGCCAAACAGTCAACGCCAAATTCTACGTCGAAGTACTGAAAAGGCGAAAGCAACGGGGCACCCGCGTCAGGCGCGAGATCAAGAATTCCTGCAAGCTGCACCATGACAATGTTTCGAGCGTTTCAACGCTCCCCCAACCGCCTCACAGTCCTGAGTTTTCTCCGTCCGACTTCTTTTCGTTCCAAAACAAATCCCCCAAAGGACAGCATTTGGGGACCCTGGAGAACATCAAGGCGGCTACGACGAGGTTACTAAAGGACATTTCTGTGACGGACTGCCAGGTCGCATATAAAGCATGGAAATCGCGTCGGAACAAGTGTGTTAAAGTAGGAGGGATGTATTTTGAAGAATAATGAGTAAGTATAAGAATCGGTTCAATAAATTTCTTAAAATAAAAATGGGCACATTACTTTCAGACAGACCATATATATATATATATATATATATATATATACATACATATATAAAGTCCTATATATATATATATATATATAAAGTTATATATATATATATATATATATACACACACACACACACACACATATATATATATATATATATATTTGAAAGTTTATTAGATTAAATAGAAGATTCGAAAATTTTTAATACGGGAGATTTCTTTTCTCTTTCTTTGTTCCATTACCCGACTATCATCGGTAATGGAACAACTGTATTCGGACCAAAAATGCGATGTCGAGTTTTCACCTGATTTACACGTTTTAATGTCTCTTGAGACCAAAAATGTAGTTTTTGGTCTGTGTGTGTTTGTATGTATGTGGAGAATTTTCTGGCTATCATACCAACGTAACTAATAAAGAAAGATGTAGAATTTAGACAATTTTGGTGTACAGATGGATTTTCGAAATTTTGGTAAAAATTGGAAAACCTGAAAGGGCTCATCGGAAACTGGAAGGAGGACCGTAATTCCATATCTCAAAAATGAGTCACACGATTTTCTTCAAAGTTGCTATATAAATACTCTATTAGATGCCCTTTCGAATGATATAGTTGGTTAGTTCATGAAAATTGCGAGGACTCTGTATAGGTAGCTCAATTTCGGGTCTCGCAATTCTGTTTCTTTAAAAACGGTTGTACGGACTTTTTTCAATCTCGCCATATTAACTCCTCTTGAAATATCCTTTTGTATATAATTATTGTTTTCTGGTAAATAATTTAGTATGCCAAGTTTTCGTAAAAGTTGTTATCTCTCAAACGTTGTCTTGGAAAATTGTTTATTAAATCCATTTTATATGTACTTTCTAGTATATTTTACGCGGTTATTACAGGAAAATTAACAGTAATCCTGCTTAGGTAGTTCAGTTTTATATCACGGAATTTGGTGTTTCAAAATGGTGTTTTATCTTATTTTTTAACTCGGTATGTAAACTCTGTTTTACATGTCTACATATATCAACTTATATATATATATATATATATAATCTATTTTATATGGCTTTACACGTGTAATAAGTTTTACTTACTGGGAAAGTTTTAGGTGTCTACTGCATTAAGTCAATTTTATAATTATGATCACATTTTATAATTCCATAATTATGATTACATTATTTCCAAATAATACATATAATGCATGTAATAGTGAGTATTGGAATTCGTGTGGTTGTTTCAAACCAGGATTTTACTTTTGTATTTTTCTCTAATACTTTGAGATCCACATTTATATTTCAGTTTTGTATTCCGATTTTTTTTTTCTATTTCCTTCAACTCTGTTATATCTGTGGCTATTATTAGTTACGATAATAACTTAATAATCCCTGCAATATATTTGTTATCCATTCATTTAATTTATTTAAAAAGTACACTATCCACAATTTGAGACAGACTGTAATAAAAAATAATAATAATAAATATATATATATATATATATATATATAAAATTATGAATTATAATATGAATCTCAATTATATGAGCTCGTGTAAGTATTTTTACAATGAAGTTCAATATTCTACATAATTAAAGTGGCGTAAAATTGTGGTCATACATAAAGTTGAAATTTAAAATATTCTTTGTACCATGCTATGCTTAAATAATATATATATATATCCATGCAGTCGGTAACAAAAGTATCCGAACACTAGCGAAAATGTCTATACACATGTTCTTAGTCAGTCCAAGAACATGATTCGAAAAAGGTTTATTTAACAAAACAGTATTAACTCTACTTTTTGCTAGTCTTCGGATACTTTTGTTACGAATGTATATATATATATATATATATATATATATATATATATATATATATTTTTTTTTTTTTTTTTAGAAATAAAATACATTTTTAACTTTTTATAAGTGAAGTGAATATACGGTTTTTAAATTATAATTTAAATTTGAAATAGATATTTGTAAAAACATATTGCTCAATGTTAAACAACACCGCCGTCAATTACCAATAGCCCAGTACTTGTGCGACGTTTAACCCAACGAACTAGCCATCAATGTTAAACAAATATTAACTTTCTTTTTTTTCGAAATTACACATATTTATATATATTGTTTTTTTCTGTTTCAAAAGTTTTTTAAATCTTACATAAAAGTAAAAGAAATGTCTATTGATTTTTACATTGGCAATATATATCTAATTATGAAGTTGTGCTTTTAATCTATATCATTAAATTTTTATATGAAATTCGTTGTTTAAAACATAGATATATTAATAAGACATAGATCGATCATTGAGATGGGAAAAGTGATATTATTTTTTATAGGGAAATGACAATCATTTTACTCTCTTATGGATGTATATCCCCGAGTGAATATAAACGGGAATACACACAGGTAATTTAGCAAATAAAATTTATGTACTGAAAGAGAATGAAAAACTCCAGATACCCTATTTTCTTTCTTTGCGTTTTCCTTTCCTTTTATTTATTTATGTATTTATTTTTTTACTGTACTCTAGTATACTCATGACTGCACAAAACTGTCTTTCTTTAAACATTTATTATTATTATACTTCTTTGAGATAAAAATCGTCTCCATTCTTAATGAAAAATAATTTTAATAAATTATAATTTAATAAATTATTTCCATTGCATAAATTTGTATAGGATTATATAGGGAAGAAAGTCTTGTGGTGACCACAACATACTAGTTATATATTAAAACTTTCGCGGCTGCTAGCTACATTTTAAAGAATTTAGAGAATTTCTTATTACTTAGTAATATAAAATCTAAAATAAAAAAAAAATAAAAAATAAAAAATAAATAAAAAAAATGTATTTCATTAAATATGAAAACTGTAATTATTTCATAATAATAACAAAGCAACTGTTTATAAATATTATATTTTTCATAAAATACTTGAATGTAACTTATTTATGGAACCTACCCCATTTCGTTTTATATATTTATTAGAACACTTAAAAGCCGCGCAATAATTCGACATTTTCAAAATTCATTACCATTCTATTCTATTACTGTTTTCGAGTTTTACCTCTCTAATGGCTGATGCCAAAAAACTTTTTCGGCATCAAAAATCTTTGTTCGTTAACATGGGGATGATAGATCTATATAAATTACTATATCTATGGTTTAAAACAGTTAATCATCTGTCCCGATAAAAACTTTTTAATAAGGCACTTTTTTTTTTCCTTATGAACATATTAAAAATTATTCATTCTTTTTTTTCATTGTCGTATCGTCTTAGAGCAATTTGCAATTTAGAAATATATGGCCTAAGAAATCCCTCAAACTTTCATTAAACATGCCTTATGCCAAATCATTAATTAAACAATAGATATACTTTAAATTTAATTTTTTTTTTATTTTAAACATATTTAAAGCACATTAAAAGTATATTTTCATTTTATAATAAAAAAAATAATAATAGTCAGATATTTGTCTAGATTTAAATATGAAATAGAAACTGTCAGATTTTCAAAGTTTACTGCAGAAAGAAAGCAGGAAATTTAAAAATCAATAAATTAAATTAATGAGATAATATATCATTTCTAAAGTATTCAAAATTTCTGAATGTCAAAATAAACTTGTTTCGTTCGTTGATGATTAGAAGTTTTAAAAACAACTTCAATTAATGAGATTGTAATTGACAGAATTATGAGAAGTAATTTGCTTTATTATTTTGAAAGAACAGAAACATATGAAAGGTATATGTGATATATATATATATATATATATAGATAGATAGATAGATATAGATATAGATATAAGAACATAAAATGCATTGTGTATGAAGTCTAGTTTAATTATATTATTTATTAATTATATTATTATTATTATTACAATAATATTAATAAATAATTTAAATAGTAGATTTTAAATAATTTTTGCGAGAAAAAAATAAATAAATAAAATGAAGAATATTTTAGTTTTCTATAAAATCTGTAAAACGTTTTCTCTATTTTAATGTTTGATCACCTAAACGTAGATATGGGGTCTAACAAAGGTAAAAGGCCAAAGCGACATGCGATCGAAATATTTTTCTTCGTCCTTAAGCGAAGCTTACATCGCTAAACGAAGTTAATCCAATTTCGCATACCTGAACTAAATCAGCCTGTTAATTTCTATGATTGCGATCACAAAAGAGACATAATTTCATCTCATTTTTTGAGAACCAGACCGCAGCATTTTTTGTGCTATAATATCAATTTTTATTTGATATATCTACTTCATCATTATTATTAGTAGTAGTATACATAAATGTTTATATTTATGTATGTTATGCTTCTCTGTCTATTGTTTATATGTATTTGTCTCTTTATACGCGTAAATAAGTAGTCCTTAAAATGCAAAGGAAATCTCAATTTCTTTTTTTTAATCCTTAAATTGTGTTTTAATCCTCGAAGCGATTTTAAACTTTTACTTGAAAAGACGAAATGAATCTTGAAATGTAAAACAGAAAATTAGAAAAAGAAATAAAATTGTATATTAAATATGAGTAAAATAATTAGCAAGTTTACAAACGCAAAAAATAAGTTAGTAAATAGAATAAAGGAAATAAATAAATATATTTAAAACAAATAAATAAATAAATGAAATAATGAATTGAAATAGTAGTGATGGCAAACGGGAATTCTTGTTCATTGAAGAAAACGAGATCTCATCGACCTCCATTTTTGTGTATTCGTGTTTAACCCTTTATTTTTTTGTTGACAAATACACATGCCCTTAGCAATATCCGCATCTACTAATAAGGTAACGGTGTCCTTTATTTAAAACCTAATGTGTAAAATTATGTAAAAAGGCGTAGCTTACAGTTCAAAACAGAAATATAATGGACCAATTGTCTATAGGCAACCAGTGGAATACAGGGTGGTGTATTAAATCGCTTCATAACGCCCCAGCACATAAATTGTTAATAGAACTTTAATTTATTTTATATATTGCTGAAATTAATGGAATTTTTTATGATTAATTTAGTTTAAGGAAAACTGCTTTATAAAAATTTTAATTAAACAACTATATTTTCTGAAATAATAATAATACTAATAATAAACGAACATTTTCAGGAAGTTTACCTAATTTAAATAATTTAAAAAAATAATAAAGCCTTAATCATTATGAAAGGAGACATAACGCTTGATAAATAAATACAGGAATAGTAAAGAGCGTCTTGCATGTCCCAGAAAATATGGGTCCTTTTGTTTTTGGTAGCGTCTCCAACTTTTTACTTTGTCCCATCTCAGACCTTATCTTTTCCGAGCAGTTCAATTTGGGTGTTAATCTCACGACAGTGGAGCTACTATTTTTCCAGAATTACGATTTCACGAAAAAGAGCATGATAGAAAACCACTCTACGCTTTTACTCATAAGCATTTAAATGCACTTATATATTTAAATGTATATATATATTTTTTTCTTTAAACGGAATTTCATTACAGAAGATAATAAAAGAATGTTATAAATTAAACACTACTTATGTGCTATTATGCAAGCATTATAATTAAAAAATTGTTAAAATAAAAACTTTTATTATTTAATGCACTAGCAAGCTACGCCCGCATCGCTGGCCACTATATTTAAATGAATCTCCAAAAGAATTGGATCATTATTTATTTTACACATCACATTATAAATAAAAACTAAAATAATTACATTGGAATCGCTTTAGACCTCGCATCGGGTACTCGCTGACTACGGCAGCTCTTTCTCTGGCCGCACTGTATCGGGAGCAGGTTCCCACTGCCTGCAGAAATCTCTTTCCTATGTATATCAATATGGGTATTTATTGACGATAGGTGGGTCTGCCATTATTTAAGAACTACGATTTTAAAGATAACTGTATCTCAGCGTCTATTAAATATTTTAGTTTTTGAACCAAGTATTTTATTGCTCATGCTATTTACACTGTATTACAGTTTGATTCCGACCAATATAATGAAATAAAATAAAAAGTAGATTTTCTTTTAGAAGGAATTAAATACATAAAAAACAAATAAATTCCAATCAGTTTAATCCTTTCTACTATATACTACCATTATTTCCTGACCAATACTATAAATTAGAAAAAAAAAAAAAAAAAAAAAAAAAAAAAAACTTTTAAAGAAATTAAATTAACAAATGAAAAATAATTGTTGTTATACTACAAAAATTATACATAAACATAACTGTTATAAATACGTTTTTAAATTTTAAATTTAATATATATAATTTTTTCTACTGCATTACCATTTTATTTTCAATAAATATAATAAATCAAAAAAAGAAAAAAGATTCGCCCTCAAATAAATGTATTAAATAAAAAATAAATTGCATAATATAGCCGTTGCTAAGATACGCAGACGAATACAATCGAAGAATAAATTCATGAAAAATGAAACATAAAAGCCAATGTCTAAAATCGAAAAAACATTAATTTAAAAAATTCAAATTCGAAATTCGAAAAAATCTCGATGAGGTGCACATCTGCAGGGTCCCAGGTACCTATATGCCAAATTTGGAAGCTCTGAGTTCAGTAGTGTGTAGTATCCGCGATTGTAATGAAATGCTCGCCCTCTGGTGGGCTAAGGTGAAATTACAATAAGCATGCTTTAATTCGGCTTCCATCCAGCCGCCATTGCCGGCCGATGTTTAGTTTCACATATATTTATTGAATAAAAATGAATAAATGAAGCACACATACTGTTGTGTGCTTCAGTGTAACGCCAAAGGACCAAGAAATCCAGAATTAAGCTTCCATTTATTTCCAAATGGCAAATTTAAAATTTCAGTTGCTTCGGCTAATGGAAGTAAAGAATTAATCAGATGATTTGAAACTAATATTTGTTCAACTTCAGTTAAAAATCTACTTCCGATCGAACTTTGAATAAACTGATATATTTTTCTCCAAAAGCAATCAATTTTCCATGATGTAATGGCGGAGAAATTATAGTACGAATATTAAGTAGAATAACAAAAAGAACAATAATAGATACACGTGGCTATAATATTTACTAACAGCAAAAACTGAAAAAGCGCCATCTATCGATCATTACAAACGCGGATTGTTCATGTTTAGATAAATGTATTTATTTTCCTGTTGAAAAAAAAAATAAATAAACTCGTTTTTTTTTTTTTTTTTTTTTTTTTTTTTTTTTTTTTTTTGGCAACAATTAAATTATGGATTAAATTTAAATGGCTAATTTTTTTCTATTATTAGCTTATTATTTTCATATTTTTATTAATTAAAAGATAACTAAACAGAAATTCGAAATGCTGACTTCGATGTGCACAATGATCCTTCGGGGGGCACCTTTGTGTTAAATCTCGTGACTGTCCGAGCTACCGTTTTCGAGAACAGTGAAATATACAAATATTGCTCACTTAATACAGGGTGACAAGAAATAACTTGGACACACATGATACATTATAACTTTAATGCTAATGAAAATATTACAACCAAACTTCAAAATAAATATAAATACATTATTTTGTCTAACATATTTACAAATTTTCAAAGTGGCTACCTTTAGCCTTAATGCAGAGCTTTAAACGTGTCACAAAATTTTCGGCTATGGGCCGCAACTCACTTACTGATATTTTATCCCATTCTTTGCATAAGGATTTCTTTAGGGATGCCAAAGTTTTATGAGGTTTAGCACATACCCTTGTCTCCAAGATGGACCAAACAGAATAATCCATTGGGTTCAAATCTGGGGAATACGGTGGCAATTCTTGAGCTCCAATGAAGTCAGAAAAATTTGTCTTGCACCAATCTTGAGTGCCTTTAGCTCTGTGTGCAGGTGCGGAATCCTTTTGGAAGTTCCATCTTTTGTTTCCAAAGAACTTTTGCGACCAAGGTAAGACGACATCTTCCAAAATTAGTTGGCGATATGTTTGTTGATTAATCTTTATCCCTTGATCAACAAAAACAAGTGGTGTTTTCGCACTAGCACATATCCCACCCCAAACCATTACAGATTGGGGTCATTGACGTCATTCAACAATGCAAGAAGGTCCAGGTGCTTCTGCTGACCAAACTCTATCATTATGGCTATTGTGAGCCTGTTCAATCGAGAACAGTTTCTCATCTGTGAAGACAAATGTTTGCCATCGATTACCTGCGGCCCGCTTTAACAAATCCTTACACCTTTGAAGTCTTGTGCGTTTGTTCTCTGCTGTTAGCTTTTGAGCCTCTTTCATTTTGTAAGGGCGAAGACTAAGCTCTACTCTTGCCATCAAACGTGTGGTTTCTCTGTTGATCTTCATCTCTCTAGCAACCTTTCTCATTGAAATCCTAAGATTTCGTTGAACTCAGTTTTTGATAACTTTTCGGTTTCTTGATGTGTTAACTGTGCGTTTTCTTCCTCTTCCTGGCCTGGCACCATCATGTCCGAGTTCTTTAAACCTTTTGATTGTGTATGAAACCGTCTGCTTAGGCACTTTCAATAGTTGAACAATTTCACATTTTTTCTTTCCTTGCTTATGTAATTCAAGTATGGCAGATCGTGTTAACCACAATGGTTATCTCACAACTAACTTAATTACACCTGTTTATTCGCTTTCTAGGATCAATACTAATAATAAATGATAATGAAATAAATTTATAACTTTAGTGGTAGTTACAGATATTTCGTTTGAAACTTCGTCCAAGTTATTTCTTGTCACCCTGTAGTATAAGATAAATAAATAGATTAATAGCCGTTGCTAAGGTACGCAGACTTTTGAAACGAAACAAATTTCTGAAAAATGAAACATTGAAGCCAATATTTAAAACCGAAAAAACATTAATTTAAAAAATGCAAAATCGAAATTAGAAAAAATCTCGTTGAGGTGCACGCCTGCAGGGTCCCAGGTACCTATATGCCAAATTTGGAGGCTCTGCGATTAGTAGTATGAGCACCAGAGTGCAGACAGATACACACACAGACACACACACACACAGACACACACACAGACACACACACAGACACTTCTCTTTATTTATATAGATTAATTGAATAAATAAATAAATAAATAAATAAATAAATAAAATAAACGTATCATTTAGAACACTTAATTAATCAAAAATAAAAATATTATACTAGAATGAAAACTGTCAGTGAAATGCCTGAAAAAAGTCCGCTTTACCCTATAATTAAAATTGCTTTAATAAACAGTTTTTTTTTTATTATTATTATTTTATTTTTTTGAGATATATATATAAACTTCTTTGTTTGCAGTAAAATTTAAGACCATTTCTATTGTGTAGGAATACAAATCATTCACTCTGAATAAATGTACTCATTTTTACGAATATATTTTAAAATCTCCATTTTAAATGACTATTAAAAATATTGCAGTTAATAAATTTCAAATTTACATATTTAAGTTTATATTTCTTATAATTTATAATGCTAAATAAAATTAAATAAATAAACAAAATTTGGCGTTTTATTTTCCGCAAATTTTTAATAATCCCATAGTTGCTCAGCACTAGTGCGACGTGAAACCCAACCAACTAACCACCCAACCTAATCCTATAGAAAACTTTTAAAATCAAAAATTTATATACGGAATTTGTTTAGTTTATTTTAGTTCGTAAATCAAAATTTAATAAATTTCCAAAATCTCTCTCTCTCTCTCTCTCTCTCTTTTTTTTTTTTTTTTTTTTCTTTCGAGCTACATTATTATGTATGTTTCATAAGTTTTATTTTCAATAAAAAAAAAAAAAAATCGCTATAAGTAGTCTAGAAAATACAGCTACTTTGAAGTAAATACCTATATTACCTAGCTTTTCTGATGATGCAAGCAGTATTCTAATAAAAAAATCGCTGGGATATGAAAAATATTTTTTGCTGAATGCTACCTAATACACTTATTTAAAATTCACTGAAGAATTTTTCCCTGAAAAGAAAAGAAAATATGCGAAAAAAAAGAAGAAAAAAAAAAGTTAAAATGTAAGCAATGAAAAGACATCGATTTCATGAATATATATACATAAAACAATTAAAAATACTTAATTTCTCTCTTTATAAATACAGTGGTGACATTTAATTAATTCAAATACATAAATATGTTGTTTTGAATACCAACACAAGATCATAACAGCTGACTAATTTATTCGGATAAAGATCAGCATATTTTCTATAGAGATATTTAATAAAAGTCATCAACAGTAAAATAGTATTCAATAAAAGTTATCAAAGTTGTCCAGAGTCATTGCACTTATACACAAGGTGAGGTTATCATGCAACCACCTTGCACAAGTAAACCTGTTCGAGAAGGCATTCTCGAGCAAAAAAAAGAAAAAAAAAAAGGGGGGGGCGGGTCTTTTAAGCTCAAAATTCACCACACCGTTTACTATTAATAACGTTTTTTTTTTTTTTTTTTTTTTTTTTTTTTTTTTTTTTAATAATCGGAATATCACCGAATACAAATGTTCAAAATACAAAAGTTAAATTTTATTGAAATCTTCTCGTTTCGTCTTTAAAATCCTTTAAGTTTATTTAATTTATTTTTTCTTTAATGTGTGTGAAACTTAGATGATTACAGTCCTTAAGATGTTTTAAGATGTTGATATAATTCTTTTGTATTCAATTTTATCCTTTCTGTTTGGTTAGCCGACAGTTGCTTAGAAAAAAAAAAAAAAAAAAAAAACTTGTAAATTACTGGTGGAGATTCGAGGCATTTTAATTGTTAAAACATGAATACAGTAATAGATTTAAAAGAAGCAGATATGTATACATGTAAAAGAAAAATCAATGCAATAGATAAATAAATACATATATGCTTATATGATTTAGTTTAAGCAAACTATTTATTTACATTCAATATCTAAATTTAATAATAC
This sequence comes from Salticus scenicus, assembly GCA_963930645.1. Classification (NCBI taxonomy): domain Eukaryota; kingdom Metazoa; phylum Arthropoda; class Arachnida; order Araneae; family Salticidae; genus Salticus; species Salticus scenicus. The sequence continues at coordinate 138,753,111 of OZ005656.1, read as the reverse complement.
GTTTTCAAGTTTTCGAAATTTTAAAGTCAACATGTTCCTTTATAAAAGTTTACATAATAGTTAAAAACCATTTTGTACGACCTTATAAAAATGACACCGAACCATATTTTTGAATGATGCACATACACACACGCATATATATATATATATAATTTAATTATCCGAAAAAAAAAAACACAATCCGTTTCATATTTAAATTTATACAAATACAAAGAAATATAATAATAAAATAATAATAATAATAATAATAATACATAAATTTATAAAACTCTTAATGTATATTACAGGAATTGCAACAACAACAACAAAAAATAGCCAAGACTGATTATTTACTAGATATTTACCGAAAAACAAAACTAAAGACTATTAACAAGGAAAACAAATAAATCCCAAACGTGCTTATATCAAGACAAACAAAGATCTTCTGGAACACAATTTTCTAGAATCTACGCACTATTATTACTGTTGCTTTTCCCTTTAAAGATAAATATGTTTTTTACAAAAACGATATATATTTCTTACAAAAATATTGATAACATATATATTACAGTCAGATATTAACTTCAGATTCCAATTAATGGATAGTAATTTTTTTTTTTTTCAAAAATAAATTTTTAATTTATCTAAATAATTGTTTTAACCTTTCGTGTACAAAAGTTATAAGCCATATTCTAATGAGTCATCTTTTAAAATGTTAATAACTGAACTTTTTTTTTTTTTTTGCTTATATTTTTAATTAATAGTGTGCTGTTTAAAATATTGAAATATATTCATATATATACATTTTGTAATCAAACAAATAATTATGAGTATATATATATACATATTTATCTCTACTTTCGCTGATATCCTACCAATATATATATATATATATATATATATATATATATATATATATATATATATATATATATATATATATATATATATATATATATATATATTAATGATAATAATATTAGTAATAAAAACTTACGTCATAATTGACAATTCAATTGCACTCATGTCCATAAATTAAGGATAATGCTAGCTGACGCAAATAAAGGTTCAGAAGCATAACAAATATGACATATTCATAGAGTCCATTTATTAAACAAAAGATCAAGAACAAAAAAAGGCGGTTTGTGTAGGATACCATTTATAAAAACTACGGTTTATAAAAACATTTTGCTCCCTGAAGAAATTACAAAAAATATCTCGCTTGCAAAATCTTAACATTACATGGTTGGTATGATGGTTAATACATTGTATGTCTCACAGATGATGAAATACAGTCCATACAACGCTTAGGAATGCTGAGTATTAAATTATTGATCTGATCTTGGGTAAGATTACTCTACTCAGTAAGCAATGCTCTCCGAAGTTCCGGTACACATGTAGGAGGTGGTTGACGGACTACAACTCATCGGAAAAGCATGTCCTGCACATGCTCTATCGGATTTTAGTCAGGTGAGAATGCTGGCCATTCCATGCGGGTGATAGTTTCCGATTGTAGGCATCCGTGTACAACGTTTGCACGGAGAGGACGCGCATTGTCGTCCATAAACACAAATTCTGAGCTCATGGCACCTCTAAACAAACGTACGTGTTGTTCCCGAATGATGTTCCGATAAATTTGGTCCATCATTCTTCCGATTTAAACATGCAGATCTGTCCTGGTGCCCAATATGATCCCCCCCCCCAAATGAGCACTCCTGCCCCACAGTAACGGTGTCGTTCAATGATGTTGTTTTGGTGGTAACGGGTTCCTGACGTTCTACATATGAAAGTCTGGCGTGAATCACACTGCAGGCTAAACCTGGACTCGTCGGAAAACCTCACACAAGCTCATTGTGCCGCTGTCCGCATTGCATGTTCTCTACTGCAAGTTAACCGCTGGCACAGTGCATTGCCGTTATTGGAACACATCTAACCTGGCCTGCGAGCATATAGACCAATATCACCCAAACGTCTATACACGGTTTGTCTTGAAACTGTTGCACTCGTGGCTGCAGACAGATGACGAGACAGGTCTGATGCTGCACTTTATCTGCTTATTTTGGCAGTTACTGAAAAATGCCGATTGTCATTCGGCATTGTAACTCGGGGCCGACCAGTACTGTAACGTCGACTAGCATTTCTAGCATTTTAGAATCGTTGCCATAGCCTAGAGATGACACTTTGGGCGATTCTAAGTTCCCCCGATACTTTTATCTGAGTACGTCCATATTCTAGTCGGCCGATAATTCTACCACGTAAAAAATATCTACATGCGTCCTCTGTGTCATAACCATTCGGTTGTGGCACTGAGTGGCACACAGAACGCCTGTGAACAATTTTCCTTCTTTGCTCCCATTCCTTATCCACCCCCTCCTTACACTTGAGTCATTGTAACATCATATCGGCGTCATCTGAAGGCTTCTTATAATTTGCATATATTCTTAAAGACATGTGTGGTATTTCTACAGGTGAAATTTTTGCCTTAAATTTCGATTTCAGTATGAATCTGAATTATCCTTAATTTATGGACATGAGTGTATGTCATTGTAAAAATAAAGAAAACGCCAAGTAGTAAGCTCAGAGCGATGCACGTCATTAGATTAGCTCCATACTGTGAATAATATCATGAAGATATGCGGAGACACTCTTCGTGCATTCTTCGAAAAGGGGAGCAATGTTGCAACGGATCCCCCCTCCCCTACATTTACTGTTCTGTTGCATAGAAAGTAGTTTTACAGGCTAAGTGATAATGAAGATGCAATTCCGTTCAGTGAAAACTGAAATTTGACACACACGGTGAGTTGGTGACCATATTTAGCGAAAAATAGTAGTTTAGGGTTTCCAGAGTTTCGAAGTTCAACTTCATTACAAATTGAACGTAGGATAAACAATAATAAAATTGAAATTTGGACCTAAAAAATAATAAGCAATAAGAAAATTGACTTATCAAAATATGTTAACACCCTTTAACCCTACAAGGCATCCAGTTCCATATGTGGAACACCGACTTTAATCATTCCTATGGCTATAAAACTATTAGTAGCGACATCTCTTGACATCTTGAAAGAAGTTACTGGCATTTAACAATGTAATAATACGAATCTTTACCTAAAGATGTCGTTCGTGTTTTTGTTATAGTGCACTCAGTGTGAAATTTGAGTGAAAGTGATACGTTACTGAATTAAAAAAAAAAAAAAAAAAAAAAAAAAAAAAAAAAGTAGTTATTGAACAGTTTTGACTCGAAGAAATTACTGTGTGTTATAACGAAGTGTATATTTTGCAGAGGTAAGTTTTTTTTTTTTTTTTTTTTTTTTTTTTGTATATTACAATAGTAAACGTATTAGTAAATCATAGTTTTATGTATGTTCCACATACTGTACGTTGAGCTAAAAAGTTTATTTTTCCGTAAAATATAGTTTTATTTTTATTTTTTATAAGTTTTCCCTGTCTTCTGATCACTAATTACAACCTATATATTTTTGTCGCTCACAAAAAAAAAAAAAAAGAAAAAAAGAGCTTTGTAGGGTTAATTACTCCAAGAAAAGGTTCAACAGTTTAATATCATTCTTTTATCTTCTTGAGTGATTTACTCCTTTCTTTACACGAATGGGTTAGCTTCGAATTGCAAAATTCGTATTTAAATATCGCAAATATCTCTTCATGAATTAAAAAAATCAAACAAAACAACGATGCATGAAAAAAGAGTATTTATAACGACATGGATCTGTAAAAGAAAAAGAAATAAAAAGAAAAATCATAAGATGTGTTGATTTATTATATAGACATTAACTCATTAAAACCGAAAATAATGATAATAAAATTTTACTATGCCATTTTTTTTAACTCATAATAATAAGTTAAAATAGCTTAAAACAATACTTAGGGTGAAACTAAATTTATGAAACTAAAAAAAATATTTTTCTCAGTTGAAGAGTTCTGGAAAAAAAAATAATAAAATTCTGCGCATTTTACTCTGTACATATAATATAAAAAAAAAAAAATGTGTGCGTGTGTGTGTATCCGTCGCTTTATAACTAGCCGGCTCATCGCAGTGCTATAGATTTTTATAGGGATATTGTTATGACCTCTCCTAATGTACCTACAGAATATTTTCGGAATTATTATTATTATTATTATTATTTGTAGCTCAGAAGATTGTCATATGCTGTCATCAATTATCATAGAGCGGAAATGATAAAAAAAAAAACCTGTCAAAAGTATGGCTGTCCGAAAAATGTAGTTCCCGAAAAACTACAGAGATACTTACTATCGAGCAAGTACCTAAATGAAAGCAGTGAGGTGCTGAAATTGATATAGCGGATTGGAAGGAGCCCGCAGCGAGGTTTTAAGCGGTTTCTGTGGATATTTTTTATATTTTTAATAAAGAGATTTGAGATACAATGATTAATGAATAATCAACATCCTTAATGATAACATAATACGTGTAATAAAATTATATGTTTCTTTTTTTTCCCATTCAAATTACGCAATGATTAGAAGTGGCTCGTTATATGCAAATTTAACGTATCAATTATTGTTGGATTCATAATGTTGATCATTGTGGTGGGTCATCCATATCACCCCAGCAAATAAAATGCCAAATGAGGGGGAGGGGGGAAATGGAGCAACTGTAACTGTCAAAACTAACAAAGTGCCAACCGTGCGAACAATTATCTGCTGATAGTAGAAAGATTTTTGCAGGGGTTAGTCGAAGAGAAAGGAGTAACAAATCCTTAAATACTTAAGTATAATTACAAAACTGTTAAAATGGAATTAAAACATGGTTCAAAGCCATCTTGACAGACGTTGCACTAAAATATAATTGTGCTTATTTTTGATTAGTCACAAATTATCTGTCTCAAAGATTGAAAATCATATTTAAATAATAAGATAATAATAAAATAATAAAACAATAAAATAAAATAAATAACTCCATATGTAAAAAAACTTTTCATTACATTTAATATTTTTGATTTTTAAGTAATTTTATGTTTATAAATAAATAGCTTTATGCTACGTTTAGGTTATGTATTCAATTTAATATTAATTACATATTTTTGTGCATATAGCATATATTTCAATTTAGTGCGAATTTATAGTATCATTTGATAACTTTTATTAAATATCTCTATATAAAATATGTTGATCTTTATCCGAATAAATTAGTCAGCTGTTATGACCTTGTGTTGGTATTCAAAACAACATATTTATGTATTTGAATTAATTAAATGTCACCACTGTATTTATAAAGAGAGAAATTATGTATTTTTAATTGTTTTATGTATATATATATATATATATATATATATATATATATATATATATTCATGAAATCGATGTCTTTTCATTGCTTACATTTTAACTTTTTTTTTTTTTTTTTTCGCATATTTTCTTTTCTTTTCAGGGAAAAATTCTTTAATGAATTTTAAATAAGTGTATTAGGTAGCATTCAGCAAAAAATATTTTTCATATCCCAGCGATTTTTTTATTAGAATACTGCTTGCATCATCAGAAAAGCTAGGTAATATAGGTATTTACTTCAAAGTAGCTGTATTTTCTAGACTACTTATATCGATTTTTTTTTCATTGAAAATAAAACTTATGAAACATACATAATAATGTAGCTCGAAAGAAAAAAAAAAAAAGAGAGAGAGAGGGAGAGAGAAATATTCGAGAAATTTATTAAATTTTGATTTACGAACTAAAATAAACTAAACAAATTCCGTATATAGATTTTTGATTTTAAAAGTTTTCTATAGGATTAGGTTGGGTGGTTAGTTGGTTGGGTTTTACGTCGCACTAGTGCTGAGCAACTATGGGATTATTAAAAAAATGCGGAAAATAAAACGCCAAATTTTGTTTATTTATTTAATTTTATTTAGCATTATAAATTATAAGAAATATAAACTTAAATATGTAAATTTGAAATTTATTAACTGCAATATTTTTGATAGTCATTTAAAATGGATATTCGGTCAGCAAAGATGAAAATATTTAAGCTGGAAAGGAAAAGTACTAATTTTAAGTTAAATGTGATTTTGCAATCTTAATGTGATATATGATTTGCAATATTTACCCGGCTTTGTTGTTTTTTTTAATGTTTTTTCTTTAAATAATTTTTTGTGTATACGCACGCACACACATATATAGTATATATATATATATATATATATATATATATATATATATATATATATATATATACACAGGGTGATTATAAAAAACTACCCCGATATGTGAAACCATAGCTGTTATACCGTTCTCAGTAACTAAATAAAATTTTGGTAGAAGGTATTTTGAGGCATGCGCTCAAGATTTATATTAACAGTTAAACCCTTACAGATACGGTTACAGTGACAAAAAAAATTGCAAATGGATACACCTTTTTTTATTTTTTTATTTATTTATTTATTTATTTTTTATTTTTTTTACGGAAATGGAATTCCCATAGCAAAAAATCACAAATAGCATTGAAACGGTACCTGTAGCAGGAATATAAATATATACACACAGGGTGATTATAAAAAAAACTACCCCGCTATATGGAACCATAGCTGTCATACCGTTTACAGTATCTGAATAAAATTTTGGTGGAAGGTATTTTGAGGTTTGCGCTCAAGAATTATATTAAAAACAACAGTTAAACTCTTATAGTTGCGGTTACAGTTGAAAAATTTCAAAAATATCAAATGGCAACACCATTTTTTTTTTTTTTTTTTTTATGGAATCTCCATAGCAGCAAATCATAAATAGCGTTGGAACGGTACCTATAGCACGAAAATCGCCAGAGCTAGCAGGCTAATAATAAAAGCAAAAAAACAACAAATGTTATGTGCCTACCGGAGCCCGACTTTCATTTTTTTAATGACGTCACATTTCACACTGAGTTTACTGATTTTGCTTCGAAACGAAAAGAAGAAATCACAGAATTATTAATTTCGTGTAAGACTACTGAATAAAGGCTTCAATTTAGTTGTTAGTCGCAAGACGTCATCATGACTGACGTCATCGCTCTACGTGAAATACAAGGCCTTGTGAAATGACAATCAAAATCGATTTTGATGATGATAATCATGTTTTCCAGTAATCGGCATATTGCGTACAGAGCAAGAAAGCAAGATACACATCACGCGTTTCACAATGCCTTATTTTTCACTTAGTGTAATGACGTTAGTCATAACGGTGTCTTACGGCTAACAACGAAATTAAAACCCTTATTAAGTAGACCTATATGAAATTAAGGATACCATGGCCTCTTCTTCTCATTTCGAAACAGAACCAGTAGACTTTAGTGAGAGTCAAAGACCCAGTGTAAAATGCGACGTAATGAAGGAAATGGAAATCGTGCTCATCAGGTAGGCACATAACAGCTGTTTTATCATTTTTTTCTTTTTCTTAGAATGCCTACCGTTGGTGATTTTATGCTAGAGGTACCGCCCCAACGCTAATTATGGTTTTCTTTTCTATGTTGATCCCATTCCAATAAATAAAAAAATGGTGTTGCCTTTTGAAATTTTCGAAATTTTGTCACTGTAACCGTAATTGTTAGAGTTTAACTGTTGTTTTTTATATAATTCTTGAGCGCATACATAAAAATATCTTCCACCAAATTTTTATTCAGTTTCTCGGAACGGTATGGTAGCTATGGTCTCATATACCGGGATAGTTTTTTTTTTTTTTTTTTTTTTTTTAATTACCCTGAATCTCTCTGTGTGTGTGTGTATGTGTGTGATTCTGATTTTTTTAATTAGTGAATAGAAATATCCTATCTAAATTAAAAAAAAATATATACATATATATATTTGCATATAAATACATTTTTATTACAGCTGTTGTTTTAAATTATAACATAACAATAAAATGGAAATGGAAATGCATAGAAAAAAGGAACAATTCAAAATCATGCACCAATAGTTTAGCAAAATAATAATAATAATAATAATAATAATAATAATGATAATAATAATAATAATATTTTGCTTTTTTAAGACGTTTTGTTGAATAGTACGCAAACTCTCCTAGCTTTACCTTATCTGAAATAATGTAATATATGTATATTTATGTGTGTGTGTATTTGTGTGTGTGGTAAATTTCCATATATTTAATTGTTAAGATAAAAAAATATATTTCACTGTTAATTATTCTAATGTCGGGCAGAAGACATTTATCTAATCTAAAGAATCTTCTATACGGTCAGAGAACTTTTCGCTTCTAAATATTTTAGGAATTTTAAATAAATTAATTTAAAGTAATATATCAGATAAATTGACATACTATCCTCTATTTAATTATTTTAAGTTGTATAATATTTGTGTAGTTATTATTATTTTTAGTAACATTAATTTTTCTTAAAAAAGGAAAGAAAACTCAGTATGTTTTACCCTATTATAAAATATTTTGTAAAAAGTGTTATACAATGCCCCAATGATTAATGTTTTAATGTTTAACATGTTTATATTTAACACTTTCCAAGGATGAAAAACCGTATTTTTAGAGTATAGTTATTTCACAATCTATTAAATATTTACATACTAAATTCTGCCGAAGTATTTAAAATGTTAGCAAACATTTTCTAGTCATTATATTCTTAAAAAAAAAAAAAAAAAAATGTTAATGGATTTCAAAGCATAAAATAATAACTACTTATTAAATATTAAATTTATGAAACAAATCCAATATCTCAGGTTGTCAAATATCAGAAAAATATGCCATTACAGTCAACATAAATTACCTATTTCAATAAAAATCTATAAAATGCGCAAAAAATAATCTTGTGCAAAGTCATTTATATTGCATGAATTGTCAGATATAATAAGTAGCAAATAAATGCTAAAAATATAAAAAGGAAAAGTAATTTTTTTTTTTTTTTTTTTTTTTTTTTTTTCCATACTGAAATAATACTCAAAATCAGTATAAATTTTATATTGGTTCCATTGCAAATATTTTGAAGTAAAAGTCGATTTTGTACTAAGCATTACCTATAATACATAGCTTCACTTTTATCTATAATATTGTATTGTAAATTATATACTTTTTATTTTACGTAATTTAATTTTTGTAAAATTCAAACTCATTTAACAGAAAACATTTATAATTATTTTGTATAGTTATTATACATGCATTAACTATTTGATTATTTTTTTCTATTAACATTGACGGTGTAAATGTTTATGTATATTTTAAAATTGTTTTATAACTGTTTCAATTTTATTTGTGTCTTATGAATAACTAATTTCCACTACCTATCAATCTATATATATCACAAAACTGCAAGAAAAGGATGTTATATGGCGTAAATTATAATGATATTAATAAATATAAAGGATGAGTTAAATGTTTCTGGCATATTTTAAATTACGATAGATCGGTTTATATTGTAATATTTCTTAAACTAAAATATTACGCTTAAGGGGGAAAATAGTCTCAAATTTTGTTTATAGATGACTATGTGCTTTATAAATAACAAGAAAAAAATATTTTAAAAAGTATTTAAAAAAAAAAAAAAAAAAAAAAAGCTAAAATTGCAATAAAGAAATTTTCCGGTTGGTAACTGAAATTCAATACAATGGAAATGTTTACTATAAAATAGAAGACGAAAATGAAAAATAAAGATACAGAAGAAGACGTTAACGCCATACTAATGTCATATCTGAAGCAATATATTCCAAAATTAAAATTTGCAAGTTTCGAAGAAGTTGGTTCACATTTCAGATTGTCTTACGAGAAAATGAATGAATTCTACGTACAAAACACTGTGGAAAATTTATGTCGACTGTTTTTTCTACCGCTGATATATATATATTTATATATATATATATATTCTAGATTTTGCTTGTAGTGCTTGCAGACTAAACTAAACATACAATAAGACATTTTAAAATGACTTTTAGTCAGTACTTATAACGCAACAATCGATCCGAGATTGGATTTAATGTGACTACGGGAACTCTCCGAAAAACGATTTGCAAAAAGCAGATTTAGAAACCTTTTTCTGATCAAAAGAACTAATCTATTTTTTTTTGTTTGTTTTTCATATTAAACTCCTTTAAAAAAATATATATATATACCATTGAATTTTGTGTGATTTTTAAATAACAAATATACGATAGAAGTAGCATAATTAAATATTCGCAAAAACTGAGTACATGGCATAAATGAAACCAACCACAGCCGCAAAATGGATGCAGTTGAAAACTGAATATGAACATTTATTGTAGAGAATAATTGTTGATAATCATGTTCGGAAATTATTAAGTAATATATATATATATATATATATTAATGTAAAATAAAAGTCAAGCTTTACAAAGCAATACCAAGGAAAATTGCTCGCTCAGTTAAAAGTCAAGTTTCCCATTCTGTTTTTTTTTTTTTTTTTTTTAATTTGTTGTTTATTCTTCCAAATATAAATATAAATGAGACCACGTGAAAGTAAAAACAGCAAGTTTGCTGATGCTATAAAGCAATATCGTTAGCGCTTATACGATGAATGATCATTTAAGGGGACATGCGACCCTTAGAACTTCAAAAAACATCGATTTAATTACAGTATTTTTTTAAGTAAATTATTGTTAACTAAGCTTCATTGGGCATGTATAATTGTTACCTATAAGTTTATTATGTATTTTAGAATATAATTTAAATACTATGGTGAATTATTTAATAATTTATACGCTAATAATAAATGTGTTTCTTTTTTTTTTTTTTTTTTTTTTTTTTTGTCGCCTTGCGCGCAGGATATCTCTGAAACTATTTAATATTTTTTCTTGAAATTTTCACTGATTATGTAACATATCAGATCCTTCAAACTGAACTTAAATCTGTATCCCCTCCCCCCTATTTTTCATACAGGTGTTACTTTAGATTTCATTTTTTAAAAATGATCTTTAAAAATTTTTTTTAATATTTTAAACCTAAATTTGAACAAATTTAGGTTCAGTTTGAAGGATCTGATATGTTACATAATTTGTGAAAATTTCAAGAAAAAATATTAGATTGTATCAGAGATATCCTGCGCGCAAGGTGAAAAAAGTTTATTACTAACACATAAATGATTAAATAATTTACCACGGAATTTAAATTATATTCCAAAATGCATAATAAGCTTATAGGTAACAATTAAACATGCCTAATGAATATTAGTTAACAATAATTTACTTAAAAAGAAGACTATAATTAAATCGATGTTTTTTGTCGTTCTAAGGGTCGTATGTCCCCTTAAAGTAAAGAACGCGTTCCGTATTTCATAGGCGTTCATCTTGCTGCAGACTGTGTTTTTTGTATCAATCATGTAGTTTAAAATTTCCAGTGAGAGAAATATTCCACACGAATATAGACCAGGCAACATAATTTGAAGCAAAGAATGACCAAAGTATGAAGAGTAACACAAATCGTTTCTTCGTATCTGCAAATACCTTGTACATAATGATGACGAAAAAATTTTTGTTTGAGACCCCATTTCAAAAACGAGGAATAACTATAAAGAAAATCAGAACACTGCGCATGAACGTAGATACATGAAGAGAAAACTTTTGGAAAACTATGGGTACAACATTATAATATTGAATGAAGAAAGAAAACGAGATGCAATAACACTGCGGCAGATAGCAAATAAATTTCTTCGAAATAATTTTGAGAATTCACATAATTGCGACATTGTATTACAGAAAATTCAGTTAATAAATGCTGCTACAAGAATTGTTAGAAGTTTTGTCAAATTTCTCAAGGCAAAGATGGTTGTTGTCTGCATATTGCCTAATGACCTGTGAAAGCGACTGCTTTACATTACTCCCCTATTAGTTAAAGTAGTACTGTTGAAAAATTATTGTGGACAACCCTATGTCTGTAAAAATCAGAGTTGTAGGACAGACAGTTGCGCAAACTATTTGACTTAAACCATTACTATGCCCAGTACAGAGTGATCCATTTAACTTGATCGGAATTACAGATTAAGACATTTTACTTGTATTTTGTATTTTTTTTTTTTTTTTTTTTTACCTTTTTTTTATCATTTTAACAGTGGAGAATTAGCTACATGAAAATTTCTGAAAGTTGCATTTTGGATGGAGGATCTGTTTTTCATCCAGTTTCGCGATGCACTAATTACACATACAAAAACACTGCAAAGCCGTATGTTTAATTCACGATCAAGACATATGGAAAAGCTGTCGTTGTACCTGATGGTTAGATGGTGCTCCCTATAAACAAGGATGTGGCTCACAGAGGTCGATACACAAAGACCAGTAGAGATGATAATTTTAATTTAGAAATTTTATTTATTAATTCATCAACCATGAAAATTCATTTTAGTTAAAGTGAAGTATAATGTGGATTTTTATACTAAATATGTGAAAAATGACAGAGCCAGGAATAGAACACGGGGTCTCCACTTTATTCCTGGCTTTGACATTTTACACATAGTTAGTATAAAAATCAACCTTAAACTCCTCTTGATCTCAAATGAATTTTCATGGTTGGTGAATTAATAAATAGAATTTTTAATTGAAATTTGGGGGTCTCTTGGAGCTGCGCCTTGAGAAATAGTCTTGCCTGTTACATTAGCAATATTCTTATCTACAATTTCAGTTACGGTGACTTTGCCAACGGATATTAACTGAGAAATGCTGGTGATCAGCCAGCTACCGCACTTTAAGCGGAAAGCACGGGTTCGATATCCGGCTATGACATTTTACACATAGTTGGATAAAAATCAACCTTAAATTCCACTTTATCTAAAATGATAACTTTAGTCTCTAAAAAGGAACATTTTCTATCCAATGTAAATAATAAGCAAACCACAATTGCCTTAGTTGTGGACTTGATGAAAAAGCAAAGATATACTCTCTATAACGCAGACGTGAATGCTGATGAGAAGATTATTCGTCTAATCTTGATAACGTGTTCATACCACTGGGACAGTGGAAAACACCCTGTCTGCTGATTTTGATTTATTACCAGCTAAATATTAATGGGTTCAAGATGTATTAATAAGTCCCGGATCCACTCCAAATCCAGTGTATTATGTCACAATCATGTACTTTGCATTAGATCGGGAAAGCTGCAACATATTTCTTTTTCTGCATGCTTTCACGGGTTGAGATACGTTTTCGGATTTATATATATATATATATATATATATATATATAGTTAGAAAATCCTCAGCATTTGTCAGCAGAACTCTGCTCTGTATAAAAATTATTTTGCTACGATTCATGCTTACGTAAAATATATGTGTCGTTGGTAGAAAAACAAAGCTCGTTTTGTATGGCTGGTGAGCACTGGTATGCACAAACATGCAGCGCTACCGAATACTACCCAATATTCTGCGACTTAGCTTCTATTAGCTTCAGATTAAGACCACCAGCTGCCGAGCGGTTCTGCGATCAAAGCTGGTAGACTTGAGTTTCCAGGTTTGATCCCACTTCGCATTCGTCGGCCTAGTCTTTCAAATGTTTCCGTGATTTTCTCCGAAACCTGCGTAAATGCGGGCTAGTATCCCTTAGAAAGACCCCCTGGAGGGCTCTCCCATCAGGCCTATGACCATTCTGTAGTCAATCGGCCTTAGTTCCAAGAATCCAACTCAAGCTCGAGATTATTTACTTAATATGATGCTATGTTATTTCTTTTATTGACCGGAATTTTCATTTTTATTTGCTTAATAGAATATTTAAATGAACAAAGTAATAATTAAATAGAATATTAATACGTATATATATATATATATATATATATATAGAGAGAGAGAGAGAGAGAGACTATAGTTTTCAGTTCTTATATTAAATGTGTGTGTGTATATATATATATATATATATATATATATATATATATATATATGTGTGTGTGTGTGTGTGTGTGTGTGTATTCTTATATCAAATATAAATGCCAGTAGAATAAAAGTCATAAGAAATGAAAACTATATGAATCATCAGCAAAATTCAAACAAATGTAATCTAAATAACAATAAAAGAAGCAGGGACCACCACGGCTTAAGATGTGCAGAATATATACAGTGCGTGTCGAAATGATAGGTCCACCAGTAAAAACGAAAGTTACGTTGGCAAAAAAGGTTTAATTGTGTACTAAGTACTATTTTATAAACTACATTACTTTATTCAATGTAAAATAATACATGAATAATATACAAATAATAGGAATAATAAGGAAAACAAAAATTACATGAAAAAGTTGTTTCAAAAAGATAGGTCCACTGAACCAAGCATCAAATTAATGTTGAATTAATAAGAAATTTTTCCACCTTGTTTCAGAATAAGCTCATAAATCCTATTCGGCATGGTTTCTACAAGTTTTTGCAAACACTTTTTCTCGATTTTTGACCATTCGGAGGAAATAGCATTTTTCAAGTCTGCAGTACTGTTGTACTGCCTTCCGCCTGCATACACCGCTCTTGCGAGTATACCCCACATGTTTTCTACCGGATTCAGGTCGGGGCTGCAAGGTGGCCAATCCATAATATGTATACCATTATCCAGAAACCGTTCAAAGGTGGACTTTGCAGTGTGCACAGGAGCATTGTCCTGTTATAACATGAAGAATGGGTCCCCAATGTGCTCTGATTGTGGAAGAAAATATTGTTCAAGCAGCTGTTGATAGCCTGCAGCATTCAAACGATTGTCTGCAAATGATATATCAGTTTTTCCTGCACCTCCGAATCCGGCCCATTCCATAACGGAACAACCACCAGCTTGCCTCTTCGAGAATATCTGTCTATCGTTACGAAGATCGTGCCAGTAGTACTGCCAGCCATCTGGACCATCCAGGTTGAATTTTTTTTCATCACTGAATATCACACGATGCCAATCTTGTTTCCAGGACATCACTTCATGTGCGAATTTCAATCTCTTTTCTTTGTGCATTTTAGTCAATTTCGGAGCTGCTTTCCTCTTCACGTAAACTATATTGCCGAACTTCTTTACCACTCTGTGGACTGTAGATTTTGATATTGGAGGGTTTTGTTGTCTGGCCACAGTGGATAAGCTCATATTTCCAGATTTTAACTTCTTTACGATAGTCCTTCTTTGTCGGGGTGTCACTTTTGATGGGCGGCCAAATGATTTTTTACTGCCATAAGCATTTCTTAGTCGTAAATAATTGTTTACATCATTATGTGGTATGATTAAAAGTTCGCCTATTTCTCTATTCGATTTTCTACACGTTTTAAATGCATCAATTATCCCCTGCTTAACCAGCGAAAGACTGCAACGACGACCCATTTCGTTTGATTACAACGTGATGTTCAAATCTGTTTAAATACCTCCACAGCAGCCAGCATAATCCCGCAGTAAGACTAAGCAACGATATTTATGCAAATTGTTTGGAAATAAACATAATTGGTGTAAAATTTCTGGAGACGGACCTATCTTTTCGAAACGGTCTGAAAATGAAAATATGCATAAAATAAAAAGGCATCATTTATTTTAAAGAAATTTCTTCATAAACAGTTATAACAATTACTGATTAATTATCTCTACCAAAAAAGTGATTCTTATTCTCAATTAAGAGTCGAAATTTTGAAAAATGAGGGTGGACCTATCATTTCGGTACGCACTGTACATATATATATATATATATATATATATATATATATAAGAAAATTTTTTAAATACATGAAATAAAAATTTTGAAGATTAGAAAAACCAATAGGAGATTTACAAACCAATGCGCAAAATTGCTGCAAAAGGAAATGTAAAACTTTAATATAGGAATAATTTAACAAATGAAATGAAATAAAACTCCAAAACACACAGAAGTCTTCATCAGGGAGGCCCTTCCGTGTAGGAGTTAAAGAGAGGTTTCTGAAAGGATAGTAGCAATTAGCCAATAACCATCCTTAGCCCCCAACTTCTCAAAAAACAGAAAACAACCTTTAACAGTAAAGAAATCTAACAGATCTGAAATAGATCAAAAGAGGAAAACACTGAAACATTCGGTTACAAGTTAAGACGTGACAGTTAATTTGCAAGAATTTTAAGAGCTATTTTTAAATCACAATCATTATTGCATAAAATGCAAATTCTTTTAAACTGTGTAAACATATGAAAGATACAAAATATTTGTAGAGAAAACCTACAGTCAAGGTCGTTAACTAAAAGGTTTAAAGTCATTTAAAAAGGGGGAAACAAATTTAAAATTTATTATAATACGTAATTTTAACTACTAAATTTTAACTAATTTTAACTTTTAAATACTTAATTTTAAATCATTTTATATCCTAAACATATTCACTTTTAAAAAAGTTCTTATTTTAAAAAACATTGTTTAGCTAAGCAGCTTTTAGCGCTAGCTTTCTCTGTTTTACGTTATATTATAATAATCTTTAATTTTAAATCATTTTATATCGTACACATATTCACTTTTAAAAAAGTTCTTATATATATATATATATATATATATATATATATATATATAAAGATTGTTCACACTTTAAAGTCTTAAATAGCATTTAATTTTTAGAACAGGACGATATTTCACTTACTTAAACATTTCCTAACATATTTTATAAAATTTTAAATTATTTTATTAGTAATAACTATTTCATTATTTCACATCTATACCTAAAATACTTTCTGAAGTTAAAAACCAATATTTTCAGAGTATATATTATGTCACAACCTTTTAATAATTTCATAGTAAAATACCCGAAATTGCATTTTAAAGTTAACAAATTATTCATAATTATTAATCTTTTACAAAATGATAATGGATTTCAAAGCAAAAACAACATTTTATTAAAAGTTAAGTGCATGAAAAAAATGCAGCACCTTAATTTGTCAAAAAGAAGAAAAAATTAATTATAATCAACGTAAATTACGTATTTCAATGAAAAAGGTTTGAATTATGGAAAAGATAGTCTACAAACTAATTTGTCTTTAATGAGTTGTCAAAATTAATAAGTGCGAAATAAATAAGATAAACATAATAACCTACATGGAAGTTTTTTATTATTATTATTATTATTATTATTATTATTATTCTATAATAATACTGAAACTTATTTTAAATTTCAGTTCTATCTTTAATAAATATATTCAAGATTTTTTTTCTATAATACAGTTTCAAATATATTTATTTACATAATTGTTTTTGGAATTTCACTTTTAGGTGAAACAAATTTCTGTTAAACGCGTCTTTCATAATAATATTTTTGAATTATTATAACACATGCATTAACGAAGTTATGCCTCGTATAGCTAATGTAATTTTTATGTGCGTATATTTTTAAATATGTTGTTCTGGCTTGCGCCTGCATTTATTGTCTTCCAGCTGCTTTCCGGTGAGCATCTGCATGATAAATGTTTTGTTACTACTCATTACTTTCTTCCTTGTGTTCTAAAAACTTACATTTCGGCATGTTCTATAAGGATGTATTAAGGATGGATTCTACTCGTGTTCCTGTTTTTTATTTCTTGACATAATCTTAACTGTAGATATTAAGAAAACAGTTTCAGTTCCTTTTGCAGAAAATATACGTTTATTTATCATTAAGAGGGGAGGCTGAAAAGGAGGCTTTGGCCTGTCCGAGTTAAAATAATAAAAAAAATATATTTGGTGGTAAATGAAAGCTATATGCATTGATATATTACTGTAAACAAATAAAAAATACTCTAACTTTTACAAGTTATTTTATTTGTGCCAAAATGTTTGTGCCAAAATGAGAAATGATCGGAAGAAGGAACGACTAAATATCCGAAACCAATTTTGGCCTATTTTAAATATATCCTGAAATTTTGCTTAGTTTAGTGGCATGTGATAATATGTACCTTCACATTTATGGTCCTGAAACTAAAGAACAATCAAAAGAATGCCGCCTAAAGGTTTTCCGCGCCCGAATAAGTTAGGAACCCCCAAATCAGCCAAAAAAGTTATTGCTTCTTTTTTGTCGGACAAACATGGCATTCTGCTAGTGAACTACTTACCTCAGAAATCCAGTAAAAATGGTAAGTATTATACAAAGCTTCTAGATAACTTAAAATAAGTAATTGAGAAGAAACACCAGGAGATGTTGATCAAGGAAGAAATCCTTTTTACCCTGACAATGCACTTGCTCACAGTTAGAGCTATATCGAAAAACACTGGGTTTCCAATTGGTCCACACTTCTCCTTATTAACTTGAACTAGTTCCTTTTGGTTATTTTACGTTTCCATAAAAAAAAAAAAAAAAAAAAAAAAAAAAAAAAATTGAAGGAGAAACGTTTTGAGGGCATGATGCTGCTGAAATATGATTTCAGGAAAAGCCATTTTTTCTTGCCTTAGTCTTAACTGTAGATATTAAAAAAAGTTATTTCAGTTCCTTTTACAGAAAATATACGTTTATTTATCATTAAAAGGGGAGGCTGAAAAGGAATTAAACGGAAAAATGTATTTCTAAAAATATTTTTGCTTAATTTCACTATTGCAGTAATAAACTGTCTTAAAAAGCAGGAACTTACAAACAATTTCTTATAATATTAGTTGAAGATAAATTATTTTAAATTCGATTCTCTTCTGGTTGTTTTATATATATGTATATGTGTGTGTACATATTATCAGATAATATAATTAGATTTCTTCTCGTAATCATATTATCAAGACTGATAATATAGAAATTAGATTTAAACAATATTATAAAGTTACATGTAACTTACTAGAAACCTCAACATGACAGTAATTATTTTACTGAAAGTTAATATTGTGTTGCTTAATTTGCAAAAGAAATATTTATAATTGAAATCTTTTAAATGTGGATATATGTTTTGAATTATTCTACTTTCCTTGTAAGTAATCCCTTAATATATTGTCTTCGAGATTGTTTAATTTCATCTATTTAGAGTACTTTGTGCTGCTTATTTAGGAATCACATAACTTCATCAAATGATTTAACACAAGCTGAACGGTATTATATATTTAGTCCATTATTATTAAATTTTACATATTTATTACAGAAATATAAAACAATGAACATCAAGCGAAGAATTGTAAAAAGAAAATAACCTTTTAATAGACAAAAAGGTATAAAATATTCAAAATTTAAACTTCACGCATGGTACTATTAAAAATAAAATAACAATAAAAATAAAAATAAAATTAACAATTATAATAACAATTATAATAATAAACACTTTTCATTTATTTTTTGTTATATGCAATTTTATGTGATTTGTTCTACATTAGTTCATAAACTGGGCTATTTACATGTATTAAATAACATTTTATTTGTTATTATACGTTTTTTAATATGATAATTTATAATTTACACCTTCAATCTATATCAAATACAAACAAATTCTATTTCTTATAGTGATATGATATATACAGACAGAAATATTTTTATTATAATTATGAAAGGTAAAATTAGATAATAAAAACATGTACGGTACTTGTGGCGTGTCCTAGTTTTTTGACATATCATTACATGATTGTGTTTTTAAATGTTATATATTTTATTAAAAAATTGTGATTACTATAAAACATCCTTTAACGAAATTAAAAATAGAAATTAATAAATATATTCATTAATATGTGTATATATATATGAGCTTGAATATATATATTGTACTGTAAATAACATTTATGTCACAAATTATATATTTATTTATTATGAAATCTATAATTATCTGCGTAAAATTAAGAAATTTTTTTATATCATTCGTCCTTTTTAGGACTTTATTTCATTAAAATTATTTAGAATTCAAAGTTCTTAATCATTACGATATGACTTTCAGAAGTACATTTGAAAGAACTTTTGAAAGAAAACTTTAATATATTTTGCATGCATCTAAAATTTGTGCTTTCTTTGAAAGTAATTTCCAAATTGAACAAAATATAAATATATTCTATTCATAAATTTGTATCCTTTTGGAATTCAGAAAGAAATAGTATTCCATTAATAATCTAGATTTCTTAGTTTAATGAGATTTTTAGTATTTTGATTTTCAGTGTAAATCGTGATTTAGAATTTCATTAAATTATGTGGAGTTGTTTTTAACAAATAAAAAATATACTTCAGTTATAATTTTGTACCTTTATTTCCTTTTTCTTTGTTCAAAAATTTGTTCAAAAAGTTTGAAACGTAAATCTGTTTTCATGTAGTAAAAAAAAAAAAAAAAAAAAAAAAAAAAAAAACGTTATTTATTATAAAATATAACCTTATTCCTGATGTATACACTTTTACATGAATCATAACATTATACGATCTATATTTTTTTCATAAACTTTAAAAAATATATATACATAATATGTAAATTCGCTTTTTTTTACGTTATTCTTTCTTTCTTTCCTTCTTTTTCCTTCTTTCAATTCTTTCATTCCTTCTCCCTGCCTTTCTTTTTTTTTTTTTTTTTTTTCAAATTTGCTAGAAAAATGTGCCGATTGGAAAATCCTTACCTTGATATCTGAAAATACTTCATTTTTATATTAATTAATGAAAGGTTTATTTATTTTTTAATGATAAACACAAAAAATGCTATATAAATTAATCTTTAGTACAAAATAAATAAATAAATAAAATAAAATAACGTTTCAAAAATTAGCAATTTATTTCAGGTAAAAAGAATTAACCACGAGGCTTCTTCATAAAAAAAAAAAAAAAAAGTATAAAAACTAATCTTTAAAATTGTGTCTTTTCCTTTTTACTTAAATAAAATTAAATCTCTTCTATTTCAACACAAAATAAGTAATTGACTCTTTTTTGGAGTTTTTCAATGTATTACAAGCGTTATATATAAGCATCACAAGCGTTATTTATATTCGTTACAAGCGTTATTATAATATTTTAGCGTTATTATAGTATTTGTTTTACAAGCGTTATTATATTATCCTGCACTAGGTTTCTGGTAAATTTTACTGCGGTTTTGATTCTCATTTACATCTCTTGTAACGAGTAAAATAATGTTTTATGTTTACATCAAATGCAATGCATTGCAAAATTACAGGCCGTCAATAAAAGTCCACTGTATTTAAAGATTTGTAAATGTTTTGAAAAATATGTTTTACAATGCAGATGTTTTGTAAAAATATATACGGAAAAAATATGGTTTTATTAAGTTTTAGAAAAATACATATTTATTTTCAAACAAATTGCTTCAGCAATTTGTTGCAAAATTATAAGACATATCAAATAATATAAAAGAAAAAGAAATTTATTCGCATAAAAAATTTCAATAATCAGTACGTCCCTCAGAACTATTTATCACTTTAAAAAGACGATTTTTCATACTTTCACAAAGGTTTGACAAGATATTACCAGGAATAGAGTTCCAAGTTGCAGTAATAGCACTTTTGATCACATGCACCCTATTGTGTTGTTTTATTCCAACATAAATGCCTTGAACTATAACCCCCATAGATTCACTACTTTGTTCAGATCAGAAGAGTAAGGTGACCAATCAAGAGTTGCTATTTCTCCCTGTTGAAAAAATATTTTTGTTAAATTACTCTAGTTGCAAGAAGCATTATCTTGTTGGAAAATTAATTTTTTTCGCCGTAAACTTTGAAGAAATGGTAACAGAGCATTTTTGATTGCTATTATTTACTCCGAACTATCCATTCTATTGTTATAAACTGAGCATCAAGCTTTCCCGAAGGAGAAAAAATAAAATGAAACCACGTCGTTACCGCCACCAAAATTTTGCTTCGAAAATAATGTCTTTTATTTCTCAAGTCGCACCAATACCCATTAAATCTGTCGAGGACATCATATTAAGCATTTTACATCTAAAAAAGTGACCTGGAGCAAAAATCTGCGTTTAGAATATATATATATATATATATATATATCGGAATTTTTTTTTTTTTTTTTTTTTTTTTTTTTTTTAACTTAACTGAACAATTTGCCACCACGGTGCAATTAAATTAACCGCAAATCACATATTTTCATAAAAAAAGCATGCATATTTGCATGCAATTTTTTACAAGTATATAAATCCTATTATATGTGTCGGCCATAACCACAAATTACAGTTAGCGAACGAGTTAAAACACCGTTAACTGCAGCCACAGTCGGTAGTTCTTACTTGAGGGAAAACATCTTTACCAATAACGATTTATCAGCCAAGTCAGCATCTCAATTAAAACTTCATATATGCGCAAGTAGGAGGCAAAATGAGAAATAACATGTGTTAATCCTAAAAACATGCAATTTTCAGACCACTGATTTGCATATTTCTCGTTACGCATACGTGCAGCTTTATAAAATTTAACTGTTTTTTTTTTCTCGTTACAACAACAATAATAATAATAATAATAATAATATATACATATATATATATATATATATATATATATACACAGGGTGAGTTTGACATAATCTGCCAAAAGAAAGGAGGTGATAGAACAGCCTATGGGGAGCATAAAACACCATAGAAACCCTGTCCTATCTCTAATTGTTTACGAGTTATGGTAGATAGAAGAAAAATCTATTTTTTTTTCATCCCCTCTGAAAAAACCCTAATTTGTCAGCTTTCTGAAAGACTTACACGCAAAATAAGCACATATTTGGAAAGAGCAGAAAAAATCCTATCGGTTGACACCATTTACATCAGGATACCTTAATTTGACGGCGAGCTACAAGCGCTAAAACATTGGCGAAGTTTAAAATCGAGTTGTCGCCAAATTCTTTAACAGGTTATTCTGCAAACACCGTTCAAGCTACAATCGGTCAAATTTATCAAACTCTTCTTTTTTCCACAAGCTTTAGAATGCGCCCACAGCAAACCATATCGGTGATCAAGTTCAGGAGAAATTTAGACTTATGTTTGAAATACATTCATCACTGAACTCGACGTTCGTCGAGAAGGAGACTAACGGGTGCCGTGGTCGTTCCTGATTTCATGTCCGCCTTCAGCCCGCTGTTTTGTCAGAGGCAAAAAAGAAAGTTTTAAAGACAAACAAGAAAAGTAACAGTTGTATTAAGTTTACAAACACAATGAACTGGAAACAAAAGAAGTATGACGTTTCTCACGTCTTTCACAAAGAAATATGCAAAAAAAAAATAACGTATCTCACGTTTATGATTAAAGCAGATATGCATTTGAAAGGATGTGTGAAATTTAGTGCTGCTGCTGAAATTGGTCACCCCCACACCTGATACATGCCCTTGCCCGCTTACGAACGGAAACCACAGTAGCTCTTAGCGAAAGCTCATCCCTCATTTTATTATTGCATCATCGAGCCGGCTGCTTAAATCTTGCAAACTGGCAACTTCTGTGCGGTAAACTTCTTGCTTCAGGAAACCCCAAACATAGAAGTCCAATGGAGTGGAATCTGCCTATCTAGGTGGCCAAGGAATTGGTTCATTACGACCAATCCAGCGTGGATACTGCGAGTCAAGAAGTCCCAAACGGCATTGGAAGAATGTGCAGGGCCCCATCGTGTTGGAAAATGATTTCCACTCATTGGGGTACAGGAATGACATCAAGTAATTCTGGAAGATGATGTTCCAGTAACTCCAAATATGTATTGCTTGTCAGATGACCTTGGAACACATGTGGACCTATCCAGTGATCGCCAACCACTCCAAGCCAAACATTTAAGATGAATCGCGTCTGGAACGATGAGTTTCGTGTTACAAATGGATTTTGTTGAGCGTAATGATGCCAGTTATGTAAATTGAACATACCATCAGGAGTGAAAAGTGACTTATCTGTCCACAGTATCGTTTGGAAATCTGAGCGGCGTAATTCTTGTACCGGTGTGAAGTGGTATGGATGATACTGGTTTTTGCGCAAAACATTCAGTACTTTACTTTGGGAGATTCCACCTTCTCTCACAAGTATGCGTGAACTCATATTTGGATTTTCCTCCACTCGGTCGATTAAGGACTCCTCAGCGGTGGCGGAGCGGCGACCATGGCCCCTTTCGTACACCTTAACGAACGACCCGTTCTCCCTAATTCTTCAATGAATTACGGCAAATACAGCACGGTTGGACGCATGACGATGTGGATAACATAAATGGTACCATCGCAAAATCCATACAGAAAATGCATATCCGCGTACTTTGCATTTGTAAAAATAGGCATATCTGTTTACAGGTTAGAAAGTATGACAATTTTATCCCTGTGATGACTTCAATTGAAAATAAAATTCGTAAGGGTAAACAAAAAGGGATAAAATTTAAATATTAATTTACAAAGGTAGAAGAAAAAAAGTGCTACGTAATAAGACCCAACTTGGTTAATTCGTACCAATGTAGGAAAACATACTAAGTACAAACTAAGATAGAGCAAGTAGACGTGAGAGCAGCGTGAAAGGAATTCGCCGAGCTCAGGCAAAGTCCAGAAAATGCTAAAGCAATAGGCAGCATAAAACGTAAAAGAAGCTGACGAGCTAATGATTTGTTACAAATTGACTCGTCTTTTGTACCTGCGAGTGGTATGCGCACACAGGAAGGTTGGAATACATCTGCATATCACTAAGAGTCCATATGGAGATAGTCACGAATTTGCATACGTTCCATTTACTCACAATCGTTTCGTTTGCCGAATTTCGACGAACGCCGTTTTAAGTGATGTATTTCAAACAAAAGGCTAAATTTCTCCTGAACTAGAACACCGATATGGTTTATTGTGGGCTCATTCTAAAGCTTGTGGAATGGAGAATGTTTTGGTAAATTTGACCGATTGTAGCTTGAACGGTGTTTGCAGAATTGCCGGTTAAAGAATTTGGCGACAACTCGATTTTAAACTTCGCCAATGTATTAGCGCTTCTAGCTCGCCGTGAATTTAATGTATCCTGATGTAAATGATGTCACCCGATAGGCATTTTTCTGCTCTTTTGAAATATGTTTTCATTTTGCATGTAAGTCTTTCAGAAAGCTCATAAATTTGTGTTTTTTCAGACGGGATGGAAAAAAACAGATTTTTCTTCTATCTACCACAACTCGGAAACGTTTAGAGATAGCACAGGGTTTATATGGTGTTTCATGCTCCCCATGGGCTGTTCTGTCACCTCTGTTCGTTTGGCAGTTTATGTCAAATTCACCCTGTATATATATATACATATATATATATATATATATATATATATATATATATATATATATATATATATATATATATATATATATATATATATATATATTGGCAAACTGCGCTCAATTTTATTAATTCCTTCAAGTCTTATGTATTTTTAAAAATGTCTACAGACTTACAGGATACCCAGTCTATAAATATAAAGGAACACATATTGTATTACAAATACACTGCTTTAAAATAAAATTTAAAGTATCTTTTGAAACATTAAAACAAATCTATATATAAGACATAAAACAAACTAGATAAAAATCGCAGTGAAAATAAAAATAAAATTTAACGTAACAAAAGTTTAACAATGAATTAGTGTTTCGAATAATTCCATCATTACTATTCTAAATAGAAATAAAAATGACTGATAGAGATAATTGAAATGAGCAAAAGCGATAATATATATATATATATTCTTTTTCACTAGCGAACGATTTAATAAATGTCAGATCATAATAACGTTTTATAAATTATCACTTCTTTCTGACTTGACATATGCAAATGGCTCTTTAAAAAAAGTCACTTAGATGGATTAATCTTAATGTACTTTTTCTTTTGTAGCTAATATGGATGCTGCTTTAGAAGCATATTAATGAAATGGTTTCAGTAGAAATTTATAGTTAATTTTCAAATAGTTTGGCTGTTATAAATATTAAAAAGAATGTTTCTATATGTGTTTCCAAGCATTTTATTTAAAATAACCAAAAAGGAAAAATATCTCATTCCAAAGTAAGTCCTGGTACAGTATAAAATGATCAATGCTATAATGTATTTTTTTGGTTATTTTTATTTTTTATTATTTACTTAATATAATTCAATATGGTTAGTACCATTTAAAGTGTTTCGCTGATACTATTTTTTCTCTTAATTATTACAATTTAATAATTGTTAAATAAAATATACACTGTATATATATAAAAAAAAAAAAAAAAAAAAAAAAAAAGAAGAAGAAGAAGAAGAAGAAGAAAGACGCACCAAGAAAAAGTGGGGACAAAAACTGGCAGATGGGGTGCAACGGGTGGTCCGAATGGAACAAAAATTGGTAGATGGGAAGTACATGTGGAGAAAAAAATTGATTACAGTTTCAGAAAATTTGAATGCTTTAATCAAGAGAAAGGGCCTCACAAAGGAAACAAGTCTATAACGCGTTGGTCCACTTCTGGCCCTTATGTATGCAATTATTCTACTTGGTATTAATTGATAGAGTTAGCAGATTTGCTCCTGTGATGTATCGTGAAATATTCTGTCCAACTGTTGCGTTATATTGGTAAAATCTCGTTGGTTGTAGAACCCTGTTTATGATGCTCCAAACTTCCACAGTGAAAGAGAGATCCGGGGACTGAGCTCAACCCCACTGAGCCGCCTATTAAGGGTATTTGAAGTCACTGAAGTACCAGTTGCACGTAGGATCGACGATAATGCTGAATTGGTGCTTGATTCCTTCAAAACCTGTATGTATGTCGATTTGTGTCCAGTTTGCATTACTCCTTCTTGGTGAGTCACTTTTTTTGTTATAGAGTATATTTTATAGTTCACGGCTTCGAGTTGCACACGGAGATATTACAGGCTATGTATGTGCCAAATGTCATATCCGTAAGTGCAGTAGCTTTTTCTGGAGACATATGACAGAGGAAAAGACGTCATTTCGATGTTATTAATAAGATTGCACTTTAGAAGAGAAATAAAATTTTATGTATAACTAATATTACTTAAGTTTAGAATTAATTAACAAATTAACATATTATTAAATATAAGATTTTTTTCTTTATGAGACGAAGTATAAATTATATTTAAATAAACAAATACATAATTTTAAATAAAATGATCTTTTGAAAGGCAGACATCCCCATAAAAATATATAAACATTCAGATATTTTGCAGAAATAATTTAAAATGAATATAAGTGGGGAACTACTCCACAGTAGTTTTTACTAGGAATTGAGCAATAAATTATAACTTTGTTAAAATATTTTAAAGTACTATTCATTCTCAGAATAAAAAATTAAAATAAATTTTTAAAATCCTAGATATATACTTAACTGCAATGTGTAAATTTAATTTGAGAAGAAAACATGTACATTACGAATGATTTGAAAAAAAATTTCTTAAATTGTAATTGTATAAATGTATATTAGTAATATATTTACTTAAGTTTAAATTTATTTTTTAAGTGTAAATATATATTTAGTAACTAGACAAATAGAGTTACAAATTATTAAATATGCTTCATAAAAAAAAAAAAAAAAAAAAAAAAAAAAGTTAAAGTATTAGAAGCAGACATATATTGTAACAAAACCTAAAGAAGTCGATAATTATACTTTAAAAATATGTTAGGATGCAATCTAAAAATTTAAAAAAAGAGAAATTTCAAAATCAGAGACATATAACAATGGATTTGACCTGCTAGTATCATTTATCTTGATTTCAAAAGACAGAAAAATAAAAAGTTATATCGTATTATATCCCTCGGTATCAAAAGCTATATCTAACATCAGAATCCGGTTGACATTTATAAATTGCATTTAACCTTTCATATCAAGTAAATCGATAAATTTATTTACAAATAATAAATGTAGAAGTCAATACCAAAATAATAATAATAAAATAAAATAGAATAGAATAAAATAAAATGTTTGTGCGATTTATTTTATTTTATTTATTTATGGATTTATTTATTTTATTTTACGAAATATGGTTAAGCGTCTAAAGAAATTCTCTCATAAGACGGTACTGTGAAATAGGTATTTTATTGGCAAAATATGTATTATAAATTAAGTTGATAAAAGTTAAAGTAATATATATATATATATATATATATATACACACACAGGGTGGTTATAATTAAACTTCCCGTATAAGCAGCATCCAACTGCGCAAGCGGGTGGACGGAATGCAACGAAATTTTAAATATAGACTATACACGAGTCGCGCTCACGGAATGTCGAAAATAAAAAGCTCCAAAATGTCCACCAGAGGGCGCTTTTTCCGAAAAAAAAAACATTAAATTTAATCATTACATTTAATAGTATTGCTATCACCAACTGAATAATTCTTTGGTAATTTTATTCTAAACACACATCAAAGATTAAAGAAATGTGAGAATTTGAAATCTCTAGCGCATTAGCTATGTTCGAGGTGAGGAAAACGTTTCTCGATAATTATACATTTGTGTGACTTCTATAGTAATAATAAAGCAAGAAACTTAATATTTCTTTAAATGTAATCTACACCTAATGTATACATTTTCCCTAAGTAGATGATTTAAAAAATTCAAAAATAAAAAAAATTATGAAATGTTTAGAAAACGTTCTAAGATTACGTTTTAGTCAAAAAACCGTGCATATCATTTAAATGTTTACTGTGAATAAATCAAAATGGCCATAATTCAATGTAATAATAATAATAATAATAATATAATTTTGTACAATATTTTTGAATGATGTCGTTTTCGAAAAATCTCGCAAACGACGTACTAGTGTCGTTGAAAAGGACTATTTTCTTAGAAGCCATTTGATGGAAAACGTGCATTTTCATAGACAAAACTGCTACGTTTTTCTATGATTGTATCAGTCTTATATTTATTATAAAATATAATTCCATATAGAATGCGTAATATGAAAACATCACATAAAATAAGAGATAAAATAACTAGTAAGAAATAGTAAACTTCTAAATTGTAGTAAAATATAAGAGGGAATTGACATGTTACAAATAATTCAATATTTTATTCGTCTGCACAATCAAATCAAGCTCTTTCCTTTGGAAAACATTTTAATTTGTTGAAAGGTATTGCAGGGTTATTACTTTCTCTTACCCATAAGGTAGAGAAAGTATTGTTTTTGGCTCAAAGTTTCGAACGCGAGATTTTGTTATATTTACACGTTTTGAGGTCCCCTGAATACGAAAATCATGTTTTTAGCAAATGGTCTGTGTGTCTGTGTGTGTGTGTGTATGTGTGTGTGTCTGTGTGTGTGTCTGTATGTGTGTGTGTCTGTATGTGTGTGTGTCTGTATGTGTGTGTGTCTGTCTGTTATCAGCATATCTCAAAAACAAATTATGGCAGAAAGTTCAAACTTGGTATTCTAAATGTGTATCATATAGGGATGCTACAGTAAGCTTTTCGTTAAGATCAAGCAAATGGTTCGTGTACAGGGACAATCAAGAGAATTCTAATACATTACGTCTATGGGGGAAGTTGCAGGAAAATAGAGTTTAACGTCTATAGACTGCACTAAACCAAATGAAACGAATACATATTTTTTGTAATAGAGACAGTTAACTGGGAAAAAAATTGTGTATGTAGGAGCCTCGCCTCCCCCCCCTGGAGGGGAAGTCCCCCCTCGAGGGGAGTAAATTTTCATGATGGGTATCTTTCAAAAGAGCTCGAAAATACCTTTAAAACGAATGGTTGAACCATCGATCTGCGATAATTTAAAACAAAGTTATCGATTTATTTTTACTTTTAACGAAAAAAAAAACTTAGAAAAAAAATCGTACTTTTTTTTTAATATTGAGAATAAAATGGACTTCTTTTGGATATTTGGTGTTAAACTACTTCTCTAATATGGAAATCGTCTGCCTTATCATAAAAGATAATTTTTTTAAATAATAATTTTAATAAATTATTTTTTAAAAAGTGAAATATTTTTTTAAGAACCGAATTAAATTATATATAAATGTAGGTGCATTAATGAAACGGGGGTTGAGGGGGGCGGTAGCCCCCTTCACACAGAACTAATTATCATATAAAACTCTTCAGAAGCCTAATAGGAATTGTTTAACATAGGTTTACATAACAGTACTCGTTATCTTATCTCTTAATCTCCAACCTGTATTTATAGTATTAAATTTCAGGGTAAGAGAAAGTCGTGTGAGTGACACACCAGATTATTTTTTTCTACAAATGAAGTACTTCAATAACATTTCTTTTGGAGAAAACGATAACTTTAATTGTTTTCATAACTTCTTAATAAATGTAGGATTAAATGTCATTTTAAAAAAAGATACTTATTAAAATAAGAATGACTCATTTAAATGTATTGACCGGTTAGTTTTTAATTTAAAAAAATTAACATTTTAATAGCACCTTATGTAGCGTATTCTTTACAAAAATGAACAAAACCTTAAGTTGGATATTGTTATTTAACTTAACTGAAATGCGAATACGTCCAAGTACTCAATATATTTCATTTTTGTTTGCTTTTTATTGCAAAATGGACTTGTTATCTTTGTTTTGTGTTTTTTTTTTTCACTTTTTCTAATAATTTTACACGCACACCTGTTTATTTTCGCCGTTTATACCAAAAGTTTCTTCGATATTCATATAATTTTATGTCAAAAATGATTAACATTTGGAAGCACCGAAAAATATATTTATTTGTTTATTTACATATGTGCATGCATATTGTCATTGAATTAATGTATAATGAATACGGCAACAGCATTTTCTTTTTATATGTAAGTTTGGATATTTTAGGATGTTTATCAATGGTAAAGAAAAACACCAAACGCAAATTAAACAAACAAAAAAAAGTTGTGAAAAAATGCAAAAGGAATGGAAAAATGATATAACTGATTGATTATCTTAAAAATTACTATAAAAATAACAAAGATAATATAAAATAAAATAAATAAATAATAATAATATTGCAAAGTTAATGTATGGCATTATTTAAGAATTGTATAATTCTAGTTTAAATAATAATGAATACTATTTCCGAATAAAATAATTATCCACTAATCATTATTTAGTTGTTCTTAAACATTTATTTATTACAAAATGGGCTAATTAAATATTTCATCCAGGGAATAATTTTAATAATAAAATGACAATAATTAAAATAATAATGATAATAATTAAAATGTATTCATGCATTAAAAAATGTATACTTCATTGTATCTGATAATTCAATAATTTATGCTGTTTATTTTTATTTTTATTGGTTATAGATTATGTATATAACAAAGAATATCACTAGCCCTAAAAATTTACTTTATAAAAACATTTTCCTAAAATGCATACAAAATCAAAATTTAAAATGCCTCCTCTAAAAGTTACCAAACTTGGCGATAAAAAAAAAAAAAAAAAAATAATTAAATAAATAAAAATCTGAAGTGACTCCACTTGACTTTCCGACCATTAATTAATTAACGATTGCATAAATAAATTAAAGGAAGAGAAATCGTGAAATAAATAAATGTGAGACTTATAATAAGAGGTTTGAGTATTTTTCCCCATTGATAAACTTTACGCTATTGCACTTCAAATAACTTGGACTCATAGATCATAATAATAAAAATAATTTTAGCTGTGTTCTTGTAGAAAACCACAACGGCTATATACATTAAAATCTGCACCATTCGTACGATGGTGATCTTTAATACGTGCACATTTTTTCAGTTCAATCGAATAAGGCGATTAGACGCTATCTCGATTAAAATAAAATTCAATACATACTAGGTCATAATGATAAAGAATATTTCTTTGCGTCCCTGAAAAAAAAAAAAAAAATAAATAAATAAATAAATTCGGCTACAGAGAATTTGCTAATTTTAAAAACTTCTAAAAACTATTAATTCATTACATTTAATTTCGTGCCTTAACCATTACTAATTGTATCTTAAGCAAATACTTGTTATATGGAAACTAAATCCATGCGAAAAGTAAACAAATACTCGTTACATTCAAATTTATTTGATTAAGGTTATTGAAATACTTCCTTCAGTATGAAAACCAGAAACCAATCCTAATGAAACATTGTGATTTAGAAAACTCATGTTAGTTGATGTAACCTTTGATTCTATGAAACGCAAATGTAATTTCCTCTCTAAAGGAAGTTTTAATTAAATTTCAAGTTTTATCATACGATAGTTACTTTAGAAAAGATAAATTGGTACTTTGTAATTAATACAGAATTCATATATTGATTAGCTATTGATTTTTCTAGTCTATAGAATTGTATTATAAGGGAGAGCGGGGATGAATTGGACATTTTCCATGTTTTTATTAATAACGTTCACCCTATGTAAATCAGAATTCTGTAACATTGCTCATAAGTACACTTCAGTAATCAGTTACATATAAACATACTAATTATAATAAAAAGTTATCATTTTTAATATATATATATATATATATATCATTTTATATATATTTTACATGCATATGCATTGTCCCATTCATCCCCACCTATGGGGATGAATGAGACAGGACAAAGAAAAGAAAAAAAAATTCAAAGAAAAAAAAAACGTTTTTCAGTTAAATTGGTTTATGTGATTTTATTACACACTATGAATTTACTGAAATTAACAAAAACTGATGTACTGACTCAAATTAACATCAAAAGGAAAAAGATATTTAGTTCGCACAGTTCCTAGTGCTCTAGGCTTT
The DNA here is from genome assembly GCA_963930645.1 of Salticus scenicus. Lineage (NCBI taxonomy): Eukaryota > Metazoa > Arthropoda > Arachnida > Araneae > Salticidae > Salticus > Salticus scenicus. The sequence goes on along the minus strand of OZ005656.1, from coordinate 138,720,727 downwards.
GGTAATTTAATCTAATAAGATCTAATCTAAAAATAATAAATAAACAAAACACTAGAAAGAGATAAATCATTATAATAGATTACAGATTATCCAGATATTTTTTTTTGTTTCCGACTGCTCGGGAAAAAAAAGCATTCTTATTTTTATTACGTTAATAATTACCAGGATTTATTTAATTAGCTTGATTGAAATTGTGATTTTAATCAAATTATTATTAGTTTATTATTATTATTATTATTATTATTATTATTATTGATATTATTTAAGTTGCTTTGAATATTCTAACTTATAAATTTTTTAATCATAATTATTATAAACAAAAATCAGAATAATTAATTTCAATCTATTTTTCACTAAATCCATTTAATTTTTTATAATTCCATGTTATAACTACTGAACTACAGGTTATAAAAATATTGGAAATCTATTTATGATTTGTTTTTATATAATTCCTGTGTACAATTTTAAATTAGCACATAGTGGGGAATGTCCCATTTATCCCCATTCAAACTGTCCCATTCATCCCCACTACCACATAATCTTATAAAACAGGAAATAGGTTTAATGAACCATTGTCAATATTCTTCTTGGATATCATAAACACAGTAAAATATTATGCCCTTTCACCATATAAGAGTTATATTAACTTTAAGCAAATAGTTATTTTCTGAACTACTACCTAATTGATTAATGAAAAGTTACTTTGGCAGCAGAAAAATACACTTTAATTTTTTTCTGCCCTTCTATAGATAGCACAATTCTGAAACTACACTTGATGAGTGACCTCAGTGCTGCCATATAGCAGAAAAATTGTCAAATTTCTAGTGCTTGCAAAGCATAAAAATTTTGCTGCTTTCCCATTCATCCCCACTCTCCCCTATCTATATGTTTTTAAAGTATTACTTATCGAAATTTAAATAAGCAACCGTCTATATATATAAATCTTTAAATTATAAACATCACGAAAATCTATATAAAATCCTCAAATAAAATTGCACATTTTAATCTAAATATTTTTTATCTAACACATTAAATTATTATGGGGACCTGTCCCCTTTCGCTTAGCACCACTGAAAATTTCACATGAAAGCTTATATTCTGATTTAAAATTTAATATGTGAACTATATTAGGTTTGTCCAATTTGTGTATATTATTTTAGTTTGATCGCTAATTTTTAACACCATATTATTTTTTTCGAAAACAGCGTAGACTCAGAAATGTCTCGACAAACATTTACTTAACAAAACAATATTCGGTGCGCAAATTTAAAATAGGAAACTTTGCTAGCGCTTCAATAATTTAGCTGTCCACTGCTGTAATGTATATTTTATAAAACGTGTTTACCTCACATATTATGTACTTTAAAAGCCCACATATGCATAAACAACTGTTCGAAAGAGGACTGCAAATTATATATATATATATATATATATATATATATATATATATACACACACAACGATAGTAATAGTTTATTTTACAGGGAGAAATGGTAATGTGTAATTGAATAATGTATACTAAATGCATTAATGGAATAAAATTATTAAGGCATGCTTTAACCATATGCGTTTCACAGATTAAAGTACATTGGATGCATTTTATGTCCCTGTATTAAACCAGTTGCCCTTGTTATGTCATTTTAATAGAAAACATCCCATGATGTTTTTAAATGATATAAGTTAATTTGAGTAATTTTATAAAATTTTGTTACAATCATAGATATAAAAACACTACATGTATATTTAAAATAACATTTTAGAAAAAAATAATTTGTTTTAGAAAATATAGTGCTAAAATTGTATAAAAATATGATGCACCTCATGGTATTGCTGATAGATAAAATGTTTAAACGTTGACAGATGTGTGTTATTGCTGTGTTGACAGTATTATGCTACTCTAAAATTTTTAAAAAATAGTACTTCCGGGAAGGAAAAAAAAAATGTTCTTTTAACTTTAACTGTAAAATGCGATTGTGCAATTTTTATCGCATTTTTAAATGCGCCTTGCTACTTATGAAACTGAAATATTTTGTAGAAGCATAACATTCTTTGAAAATTTGATGTTAAAAAAGATAAATAAATAAATAACTGAAATAAAATAAAGCTTTGAAGGTATTTTTCCATTAAGCATAAATAAATTGAAAGACGCAATACTTTAGTAATATATATATATATGGATTTTCCTCTAAAGAAATGCTTTTCTCGTGTATTTTTATTTGCTGACTTTTTACTTTTACGAATGTTTACCGTCTAGTTGATATTTATTTTAAACACTGAAAAAATATGAATATCTTTTTTTATGTAAACTGATGACATTACTCTTTTTTGTCTAAATTCATGATTTTGCTGCTCTTACAAGTTTTAAAGTTAAACAAATTTATTTTACAGTTCTAATTAAATACCAAATTGGGTTTTAAAGCAAAAAAAAATAATTTAGAGTAATTGAATTTATATATATTAAATTTAAAAGTATTCATAATCAACTATTAAATAATGATTCTATTGTTGTTGTCGTTGTTGTTTTGTATATGAAAGAATCATAAATATGTTTTACACTTTCAGTATATTTTCACTGTAAACGGCGATGTTACGTTAAAATTAATAAAAATTATAATAATAAATTTAATTAAAAAGCACCACAAAACTGGCGTTGTAAAAAATATTACTTACAAACTTTGCATAATCACCATAAAATGCAATAAACTCGCAACAATTGTTTCGTGTCGAAAAAACACACGACCCTTCATCAGGCGAATAAAGTAAGCACGAGTGCTGCAGTCAAAGCGGCAACGCCGCTTTGACTACGACCGCGTAGTCAAAGCGGTAACTACGTAGTCAAAGTACCGCCGCGTAGTCAAAGCGGCAACGCCGCTTTGATTACGACCAACCCTCAATAAAATATACTGAAATTTTTCGACGATGACATGCAACGTATCTACCAGCTTTTAACTTATCCGAATGAAATATTTAGTTTCAATTAAATAAAAACAACTCACATGCCATAATTATGTCCATAGGTAATAACATGCATTATAAAATAATAATAATAATAATAATAATAATAACTGAAATCAGGAAACTTGAAAACGTATAACTGCACCAAACTCTTATCATTGTAATTTTCATGATTATAAAATTTTTTTATCATCATAAATGTCTGGGAAGTAACAAAGTCTTTTTCACACTAATTATACGGTTACTGAAATTCCATCTAAAACATAAGCCTGTAAAAACGATACATAAAATAAAATGCTTTAATAATGAAGTAGAAGGAACATAGTAAAATAAATATAATTCATGATGACACTAATTTAAAAAATTTAGCATCGTCAGACATTTCAGAAGATTAAAATTGTTCATGTATTATATATTTCATAAAATGTCTTAATATTACGCTTACTAATCCATTAATATTTCATGAATATTTCATGATTAAAGAACTTCATAAAAAATCTTCTTTAAAGTTTTCAAGTTTTATAATGCTAAACATGCGTACATTTATTAAAAAAAAGAAAAGAAAGGAAGAAAGAAAGAAAGAAGGAAGAAAGAAACGTAGAATTTTTTTTTTTTTTTTTTTTTTTTTTTTTTTGTTTAAATAAAAACAAAATCTATACATACATATACACACATATATATAAGTTATTTTTTATTATTATTATTATTATTATTATTATTATCATCATTATTATTATTTTAATATATTTATGATTTTTAAGAATTTACATGAGCCGAGTAATTTATTTCTGTTTATTTGTATTTTAAAATGTCTTAGTATGTTTTAGTATGTTTCTATAAAACTAACATCTGCATGAATGTTAGAGATTTTATATGTTTTATAGAAATTTCAATTTACATAAAATTAAATAGGCATATATATTTGTATTAATTAATTTCTTTTTGGATATAATTATGTTAGTAGCATTTTTTTTTTTTAGGACGGAGGACTATTAGTTTCAATCTACAGTTTTTGTAGACTAATTTTATGTAACACCAAAATAAATTGGAAATATGTGTCCTATCATTACAAATTTGGTATCAAATGAAAGGGGGGATTTTTCCAATTCTAGGTGTGCAAACAATTTTTCGACATGACACTTAGATTTTTTAAAATTAACAAAAGTATGAAATTTAGGTGGAAACACTTCATTTTAATTCATTTCAATCGTTTTAAAAATTACGTGGCTCGTTACAAATTCGGTACAAAATAAAAGGTGTGATTTTTCTGAATCCAGAGGAGAAAACAGGTTTTCGACACGGAATTAGATATTTTAAAAATAGGTACAAAATGAAAGGATCGATTTTTTTTTTTTTTTTTTTTTTTTTTTTTTTTTTTAATCCAGGGGTGAATAAAGTTTTATTTATCAATGGTTGCAGTACAGCTACAATGGAAATATAAACAATCTGTTAGTAATTACTATGGTGTATAATAGTTTAGATCTGAATAATGTTGAAGTTCCATCTCAATAAGAAGTGAATTAGTGAGATTTTTCGGAGGAATCTGCTAACAGGCTTGAATCCGAATTTTTTAGAACTACGAACGATGCGAACTATTCTCAATTCAATTTAGTAGAAATAAAACATGGTATTTTAACCCATTAAGCGCGAAGTTTTCGATTTTGGAAACGTTTATTTTATTTATTTTTTCTCCACGCGTAATTTATATACTGAAACGTAAGCTTAAGCCAGTTTTTCTTTATGAAATATAGTTTTTTTTTTTTTTTTTTTTTTTTTTTTTTTCAATACAGCGTGTCTATCGACAAAGTCTTTTCCGGGACACTTCTACCAACATAATTAATTACATGGTAATTTTTACAGTTTGTTTCAATGATTAATTATAGGTAACAATAGAAACATATCAGAAACTACGCCATTTTCAATAAATTTCGGAACATGACTGCGGTGTAGGCTTGCAGAAATCATCACAAGATGGAAAAGAAAAATATCTCAGTTAACATATTTTTGCGATATCGTGATATGTTTGATGAAATCTGAGAAACGCGAACCATTGCTAATTCATTAACTTGGATCGCACACACCAGTAACATGTACATACTTGCGAACCATCTCATTAATAACCGTACAATTGTTAACGTCCCCTTAAAAACGCCCCTTTACTCACACCACTATATTTAGAGTAATTCTCTCCAAATGTTGTTACGATTAAATAAGACTAAAATTACTCTAAAAAAATATTGGTGTGAGAAAAAAGGCGGGTACTAAATATTGTACGGTTCATAATGAGATGGTTGGCAAGTATGCCTGTAGTATAAGGTTTGGAAGTTTGACAAATGTTATCTCAGAGGATGGCAGACAATCAGAATGTAAATTTTGTAAAACGAGTATGAGCCTGTTGTGCGAGAAATGTCTTGTCCCGTCTTATTTCACAACACTTGCTTAATTCAGTTTCGTACTGGAATGCATAATAAATAAATAAATTAAAAAAAAAAAAATAGTATGTAAATTTTAAAGTTTTTACCTTATGGCTTGAATATATTTAATATGTTGTTAAGGAACCAATAAATAAGTTCATTAATCATACAAAAAAGAATTTTGAGGTTTTCTAACTTTATTTAGCAATATAGTAAAATTAAACAATCACCTGTTGACATTCTAGGTGTGATATCTGTGTTTAACCCAAAAAGTGATAATTATCCGATTTTTGGAACCAATCACATTTTCTAACGACATACATATATACGTATATATTAATTAGAGAAGCATATTATAACTAAAAACATGCGAAAATTCATTTTTTTCTGATGTGTTCATATAGTGGCGTTTAACTGTTTAAACTTGGCGTTTGTCTTCAAATACCTGTGCAATTATTTTTTTAATTGAACTTGAATAATAATAATTGAAAAAAAAAAAAAAAAAAAAAAAACATTCGTAATTTCTGATATAAAAAGGCAGTTTCATTTTCATTGCTTTTACAAGTAAAAGTTTGTATTTTTATCAGTCCCAAAAATCTAAAATGTCAACAATTTCTTAAAAAATAGATTTATAACTTTATATATTTTGAATTAGTTACGATGGAAACAAGCTCTTATAATATGCTACGTAAAATAAATTGAGCAAACAATATACAAGCGTATACAATTTATAAGCTTATATAATATATTATTTAAGTAAGGATTCGTATGTCTCTAAATTTTACAATAAATATAAGTGACAAGTAAGGGTTTTTTTTTTTTTTCGGTAAACAGTATCAATATTCGATATAGAAAATAATTTTGTAAGAAAAAAATAAATTACTTTCTTTTATATATATACATATTTTAATAAATATCAAAGAAAACAAGCGTATAATACATATGTATTTGTAAACTCTTGATAGAAAGTTCCATACGATGAACAGTCAGAAAGTAAACGAAAAACAGAATAAGTTAATATCTTTTAAAAAAGCCAAATAAATAGATTAAATGAGACGCGTCAGAGAGCAAATTAACAGTTTAGAAAAGGGGTTGACATCAATTGAATTTAAAAATTTCTCTTTTACCTATTGCAGTAAATATACTGCGTGTTTTTAATTTTAAACATTAATACACCTACATAATAATTTTAAATTAGTTTCAATATTTACATGACTTTTAAATTTAATCTCTGACATTTAATTCCTATTTGAAAGAATTCAGGCGTCAAGAAAACATAAATTAAATTTTATAAAATGTAGCAAATGTTAATGATAATATAGAACATTTAAAAAATAAACTAATACATGATGTGAATCACCATAATAAATTATAATCATAGCTTGTGAATCATGCATATTTTATGCATAATAATATAATTTATTAATAAAAATCTGGTTTTATTAAAAAAAAAAAAAAAATGTATATGAAAGTATGTTAAATGAAAATAATAAATGGTTGGATTTTTACTTCCTCTTACCCTTACGGTAGAGAAAGTATTGTTTTAGGGTCAAATTTTCGAAAGTGATTTTTTGTTATATTTACATGTTCAGAGGTTCCCTGAATACGAATATCATGTTTTTAGCGAACGGTCTGTGTGTCTGTGTGTCTGAGTGTCTGTCTGTCTGTGTGCCTTTTATTAGCATATCTCAAAAAGAAATAGTATCAGAAATTCCAAACTCGGTATTCTAAATGTGTATCATACAGGGATGCTACACCAAGCTTTTCGTTGTGATGAAGCAAATGGTTCGTGTACAGGGACACTCAAAAGTATTCAAATACATTACGTCTATGGGGGAAATTGCAGGTAAGTAGATTTTAACTTCTATAGTCTGCACTAAACCAAATGAAACGAATATATATCTTTTGTAATAGAGATAGTCACGTAGGAAAAAAAAATGTGTGTATGTAGGAGCCTCGCCTCCCCCCCTGGGTAAATTTTCATGATGGGTATCTTTCAAAAGAGCTCGTCAATACCTTTAAAAATAATGGTTCAACCATCGATCTGCGATAATTAAAAATAAAGTTAACGATTTTTTTCAGTTTATCAAATTTATATATATATATATATATATTATTATTATTATTATTATTATTATTGCTAATGTAATATTGAAAACAAATTTAACTTTTTTTTTTTTTTTTTTTTTTTTTGATATTTAGTGTTATACTTCTTTTACAGTAACTTAAAAACGAATAATCTTAGGAGATGCAAATGCTGTATTTTGAAGTTAAAATAAGTTTGTTGCTGGAAATGTTTGATCAAGATTGATAAGTTTCAATGAATATTGCGTGAGAAAATTATCTGTATAATTTTAAGTAAAATTTAATTTTAATAACAGAATTAAATTCTATATAAATGTAGGTGCATTAAAGAAACGGGGGGTTGAACGCCGTTAATTCTCACACAGAAATAATTATCATATAAAACTATTCCGAAGCCTAATTTGAATTGTTTAACATAGGTTTACATAACAGTACTCGTTATCTTACCTCTTAATCTCCAACCTGCATTTATAGTATTAAATTTCAGGGTAAGAGAAATTTGTGTGTGTGACATACTAGATTATTTATATTATAAAGTTAAATAAAACAATATTTTTGCTGTTGTAAACAAATGATATATTATGTAAAAAATAAAAAATAAATAAATAAATAAAACACATAAAATAAACTCTGATTTCGTACATTATACTATATACCAAGGAAATAAAGGGTTTAAATTTTAAAAAAGCTGTACTAAAATCTTATATGCATGTTTGAGGCGAATAAAAAATTTTGTATCGTTAATATGTCATCTGATATGCAATCATAAAGTAAAATAAATAGGAATGAACAGAAATGACTCTATAGATAAAAAAAAAAAAAAAAAAAAAAAAAAAAAAAAAAAAATCCTGACTAGTATCGCTATTTCAGTTATACACTGAAAGTAATTTTGATTCCTAAACGCACAAAATTTACAGGTATTCCAATTCATATGCGAGAACTAAATATGTAAAAAGAAGCAAAAAGTATTAAAGTTAATACGCAAAATGTTGCGGAGCGAAAATGCTCAGGTATCAAAATTTTCACGTGTCCAAAATGGCGGGATCAAACCGATAAAAATAATAAATTGCACCAAAGCACTGTCGTTGAAAATTAATAAGTAAAAATCGTTCAATTAAGACTATAATGTGCAAAAAAATCGCTGCAGATGCCAAGTCTCTAAGTAAAACACGACCCTTTGACAGGCAAACAATGCAGGAATGATTGTTAAAAAACAAATCGATTATTACAAGCCGCTAAAACAGAAACGCAGGAATTTAAGGTCCGATTCTATTTAAAGGTATTTAAAATTGTTCAAATTCCAGACCTGATAGACTTTTCAAAATGATTTTTCGTGAACCTTTTAAAAGAAAATTGTGATTTCCATAATCGTTAAAATCCAAATCAAATTTAGTGTTTACTTTTCAATGATCAGATTTTTTTTTTTTTTTTTTTTGCTTACAGTCATGTTTTTATATTAAGTTACTATTTTCTTTCATCTATGAACATTCTTTCATCTTTCATCAAACGAAAATTTATCAATTTATACACGCATATTTTGTTGCAAAAAAGAAATATATATATATATATATATGCATTTAGAAAAAAAAGAGACTTCGCGACGAAATTTGGCATTCAATAGGAGAATCTAGGAGAAATGTGGATGGATGTTACTCGCGTATGAACTGCACCAGCAACTAGCGCTTAAAAGAGCTGGTGAGCCTCTTGATGCGAAATTAGAACATGTCTGATCTCTTAGATATGCGACACTGTAACAAAAGATGCCTTTTACATGCCCTCAGCGCCAGTACAAACAATTGACTGACTTTGAACGAGCTCACATCATAGGCTTTAGAGAAGCCGGTTGGTCGAACAGACGAATCGGCCAGCGTATTAGTTGTTTCGATATATTTCTCAGATGTGAGAATCAGCAGCTTAGAGAAAGCAGGATCAGTCTTCGCAGTGGTTCTGGACGTCCCCAGGCCACTAATTGGCGAAAAGTTCGCTCAATCACAAGAGCAGCCTCATTCGCTCCAACAGTAACGCTATGAACGATTCAATGCCGGTTATCCACTCTCATGGATTCTGTAATATCAATGAATACCATTAAGAGACGACTCTGTGACGCTGTTCCCAGGTCAAGAATTCATTAAGAAGCTTGCCACTGACACCTTATCATAGGCAGTGTCGTTTGGGATGGAGTCACTCTCGGAGACGCTGGTCAGTGTACGATTGCAGAAATGTCATCTTTAGCGATTAATCCACTTTTCTCTCAGTGCCGATAATCGGTCGCATACGTGCGTGGAGACAAAGATCTAAGTGGTTTAATTCATCATTGGTTATCGAGCTGCACACAACCATAACGAATGGTCTGACAGTCTGAGGGGCGATTATGTGGGAAAATCGTTCATATTTAGTCGTGCTACGATGTGCCTTTGACGCTCGTAGGTGCGTTAATAACTTTTGGAATTTTGTAGTACTTCCGAAGCTATCACGTCACCCAGGTGCTGTTTACAGGCAAAACAAATTCCGACCACATATTGTCCAATTATCACAGCTACAGTCGGCATCAAAATTATTCAATAGTTCGCATTAATTCCTATATAAAAACTACACTTAATACTGCTTTGTTAAATAAACCTTGTCGAGTCATGGTTTTAGTCAGTCTAAGAAAACGATTCAACAAGGATTTATTTGGGAATACAGTATTATGTGTACTTTTTTTATATAGGTATTATTGCTAGCTCTCGAATAATTTTGCTGCCAACTGAATGACTCCAAGTTGTCAGTGTCCTCAATTGGCCAGCCAGTTCTCCAGATTTATCACCACTTTTTTGGGGACGTGTTGGGCAGTCAACTTGAACCGTCTCCGAATGCATATACATTCATCTCTGAATCACCCTTCGTCTAAAATATGGTATACACAGACTACATATACACTGCTATGTCAAATCGGTGCTAGATATTTTTTTCGATTTTAATAACATATTATTTACGATTTTCATTCTTCGACACGTGTCCGCTGCACCTTATTTAAATGTATACCAGTTTTTTTTTTTTTTTTTTTTTTTTTTTTTTTTTTCGTGTGTATCTACCTGAGTAGAATTAATTTAGATGAAACAGTTCTTCCGTAATTTCATGCAATAAATTTAACTATAAATCAAATTAAAAATAATATCTGCAGATATCTTAAAATAATTCACTATCCAAATCCCCTCATTCGTGCATGGATGAATAGGAGGGAATTTTGTAGTTATTAAACCGTGACAGTGTTCACTTCAGTTTCATTCACATAAGAATTGAAGCAATGCTAAATACTATCTAAACTGGTCCTTTCAACTAGTCTGTCTCTGTTCACAAAGGCACGGCGCGCACTACGATAAAAGGATAACGACCATGTTGATGTACCCGATAGGCACAATAATCTCAGATACGCGATTATAGAAATATGAAACAGAGAAAAGAATAAATAGTGATGATGCAAGATGTGTTTTGAATTGGTATTGAAAAGGAAAGGAAAAGCGATATTTTAACATTTTGACATTAATGTGAACAACATGTGAAAGTTTGGCACAAGCCCTCAATTCAAAAGAGCGTAACAGGCAAACGTGAGATATTAAGAGGAGACTATTTTCAAAGTGCATAGATATCTAGGATAAAATAATAATAGAGAGTTTCTCTGTTTGCATTTGACAGCTGTATTAATTACTTGCATTTTAGAACTGTCTAAATTAATACTTGTATTCAGCATGTTTTATAATTATTTATAATTTCTGTATACTTTGCGTCCTCACTTCTTTATTAATATATATATATATATGTGTGTGTGTGTGTGTGTGTGTGTGTGTGTGTGTGTATGTATATAATTGGGTATTTTTAAAATTTTAGAATATTAAACTAACAGCAAAATTCAAACTGTCCGTTTACACAACTACCGTTTAGCCGTTTCAACTTTTTATTTCTTTATAAGGGAATATTATTTATTGTAAAGTATTGATTATTAAATATTGTGCATCTTCTATTGCTTCTATGGGTTGTTTGAAACTTCTGTACAGTTTTACATGGTAATGTTCAAGTTTCTCAAGCATAAGTCAATACAGGTTAAACACTAATCAATTTATTTTCTTTTCAAACAAATTGAGAGGTCTTTTTTGAATATAGTGCTATTTCTTTCATATTCTCTCCATGTAAGTTTAACTCCTTTGCTAATTCCTTTCATAAAGTTCCTGTTCCTCGTAATGACTTGTGCTAGATAACTATAACTGCATACTGTTTCTAATTGATCCACATTGACAGTGAAGAAACAAAGGGATATGATGTGATTTTTGTCTCGAATAAAATACTCACATTTTTAAGAATTTATTACCATGATTCAATAAATATAAGTTATATACTTTGTATAAAAGAAATATAAATAGAACATATTTTTATGTATTTTAAAATGATTTATATCTATCTATTTTTTTATTATGACGGAATTTTGAATTTTCAAAAGCTAATTTATTTCAGAGAGCTCAAAGTAAATTCGATCTATAAAGAAGAAACGAGTAAATTTATATTCTTCGCACATTTCCATTACTTTTTCAATAACTTTAAGCTGTAATAGCAAATTAAAGTATTTCATATACAAGGAATTGAAATTTAAAAGAATAAATCAATTTAGTTTCAAATAAAACAACTAGAAAGGAAAGTCATTCAATTTTAAACAATATATGTAGAGACTGTTTGATTATTTTAATTTAGAAAATAAATATTGAATGTTCTGTCATAATATTATATTTGACTTTCACGATTATTTTAATAAGCTACGTTCCTGAGATGATTTATGTAATTTATTTAAATTGGCACTATTATATTTAAAATAAAGTATTATAATGCTTTAGAATATTTTCAAATTAATTTATTTATAATGATGTATTTTAAAGATATTGTTATTTTCTAAAAGAAAAAAAAAATACTCCCATATTTTCTTAAAAATAAAAATATATGGTAATGAATTTTAAGTGTTATCGTTAAATTTTAATTTGTAGTAAGTATTAACTAAGAAATCTCATAATGTTTTTCTCCGTATTTTAATTTTTACTTAAGTAAATAATGCTGTAAATTACATTTATTTATGTCAGTTCCTTTAAGAAACTCTCTAATTAAACTAATACACATCTTGTATATTCTACAATGAAGATATTTGAGAGTGAAACATGCTTGCAGAAAATTTATGAGAATATCTCATTTATTCACACGTCCATACATTTTTCCTGCATTAAGCAAGTTTACGAAATAAAAATTAGACTTACAAAGTAGAGATTATACTTGTGTTGAACATCGGATAAAAATTTATTGGTTTTGAAGTTTTTGGGAAGAACTACTCACATTTAACCCATTTTGCATATTTAAATCACCTCAGCTAGCGGATAAATTAATTGAGCATTTTTACATGCGTTTTAGATTGGTTAGAATCAAAATACATTTCCTTTCATAGAATCTCTAACTGAGCTCGACTTTAAATTTGTCTTTGCTCAAATACTCACACTGGAGAACCAATTTTTTTATATATTAGCACAAAAAACTTGAAAAATGTCCCCCCCCCTTTTTTTTTTGTCTTTTTTTAACTTTCTCTGACTATTTATTCCCCAAACATACTCCGTATATTATCTTTCCTTCAATCCTATTTCTACATAAATGTAGATACTTGACCTAAACTTTTATCAATCAGAATTTATCCTAACTCCATTGATCCAATCATGGGACCAACCATGTACATAAATTTTCACAAATCTCCAAAATTTCTTTAAACTTCGCTATGGCGCCGTACAAAGTCTTCTGCGTCGCAAATAAAAATTAGATAATTTCTGTCTTCATTTTTTTTTTTTTTTTTTTTTTTTTTTTGTAGAAAAAATTAAAATTTTAAGATGCACGCTTTTGAAGGAAAAAAAAATAATTACATTGTGCTGAAACAAGAAATATATGAAGTACTTATTTATCATTTCGTGATTTTATACGCCAGAATTACAGAGTTGAAGAATATAAGTTTAAGTGAAAGCGTATGATAAATATTTAATTTAAATTAGTATTATATTTTGCACATTTTATTTATTGATACGAATAAAATAAATTAATAAAGGTTCCTTTTAATTTGCAGTGTTCCTTTTTTTTACCCCGCAATGTCTATTGCTTTATAAATACTATAAAAGTGATATCCCTATTCGCAGAGTTCTAAAACGACTAAAATAGGATTATACTAGGAATACAGATGTAGTTGCTATAAGCAGAAACTGAAGATGTAGAACTTAATTAATATAGTATATGTATTTGCATGTGTATAAGACAAATCTGTATGTAGTAAAAATAAAGTAAGCAAGAAATAAATACATCCATCAACCTAAGTTCTGAAACACTTTCCAGTATTACAAGGCATAGGTGTGATGAAAGTGAGAGGCTGACCGAAAATGATTGAGCAAATGTCATTACTATGCATATATTCACAAAACTCCAAAACATATATATATATATATCAGGTAATCTATAAGTCTGTAGATATTTAGGAGTACAATAACAATTGAAGGGAGTGACAGAACTCAATACGGTTTGTAAGGAAAAAATTAATAAAAGTTAATTTTTTCGCCAATACAAAGCGCTGCGCAGAAACACAACGATAAATATGTAAATCAGAGTTAAATAAATTGCACGGTTTTACAAATAAAAGATTATATCTTATTTTCTTTCCCACTTGTATATGAATGACGTTTTAATTGATATGCTGACTAAGTGGATAAAGCGTTTTACGGGAAGATGCTTTTCCTCAACTAAGAATTTCCGACTGAAACTGCAATTAGTGGTCGTGTAACTCGTTTGCAAACTGTCATTTGTGGTGCTGACAAATTCGTAGAATAAATGGCAAAGGATTACAAACATTTCTATTCAGATGCTTTTCATGCAGCACATATAGATTTTCATGGAAATGTTTGATTTTCCAGCAAATAGTGCCCTCTATCGACAAAATTCTACAGACGCCCACTATCAGCAAAGCCTTCTATTAACTCTTATTGTTATCTTTAAAAAAAAAAAAAATCTCTTCAAGATAACAACTTTTTCGCAAAACACTTTAATTTCTACGAATTTCTTCAAATTTTATGAAAAATATAGGGATAGTCTGCTCAAGAAAGCTGCCGGAATTGTAGCATTAAGGCAGAAGCCATATTGAACCTATTACTTGGCTTCAGCCTTCAGCGGTTACGCTTTTTTTTTTTTTTTTTTTTTTTTTTTTTTTTACATTGCACGTCCTTTTATATCCTTCCTCTACGTTACGTCCCAGTAATTTTATTTATTTTTCATTCTGTAAGTAAATATCTTGTGCATTCAATATACCATTTTTTTGTGGCAATACCTTCACACATTTCAGATGCACGAAGCAATTTGTAGGATGACGTAGTTTATAACAACGCAGTTTAAAGGGTAGTTTTGAATAACTAAATAGACTAAGCAACGTTTAATTTTTTTTAAACTCTTAGCATAATAAATACTAATAAATAAAAATGAATATACCCTTTTTCGCAAAACTGACGTACAATCTTGTTATTATTTTTTATTATGTCAGTCTACATACAAAAGAGTGCAAATATGATAAGAACATTTTCAACATGATTTTTAATCAGCACGAAATATATTTTTATTACTTATTTATTCTTGTTTCAACTTCAATAAATGCTGGAGGTATATTTATATTTCGTGCGTTAAGAACATATGAAAAATTTATGCATATGCGACATTTCTTCCCTATAAAAACTTTACGTGATAAAAAGTACAATATGTATAACTTTTCGTTTTTAACAGTGTTCCCAAATTTAAGAAAATTTTTGTTCGGTATGTACTACTAAGATTTAGTTGTAATATTTGATTAATTAATTCAAAAATTAATTGTCATTTATGTATATCAACTATCAATCCTAAAAATTATTAGTACGCATTGAATAAAAAGTTCCTAAATTTGGCAACACACATTTTTAATTCGAAACAAAGCTAAAAAGAAAAAAAATCCTCTACATGTTAAAAAATGCTTTTTAAACGGTTCATTTAATATATATACATATAGTTTTTCGTTTTTGACAGTGTTGCCAAAATTAGGGACATTTTTATTCAATATCTGCCACTAAAATTCTATTGTAATATTTGCTTAATTACTTCGAAAATTAATCGCCATTTATATATATCAAATATCTGTCATAAAGATTATTAGTACTCATTGAATAAAAATTCCCTAAATTTGGTAAAACTCATTTTAAATTCGGAAAAAACTAAAAAGAAAAATCATTTATATGTTAAAAAATGCTTTTTAAGCTGTTCATTTAAATTAGGAATTTTATTAGGTAGTAATTTGAGTTTCTATATAAAGTTGCTAACTATAAAAAACATTTAAATTAAATATATTTTTTGCGAAATTTAATTTTTGTTTTCAATTATAATATTTATGCTTTTTTATTGACACAATTAATGTCAGTATTATTATCAAAACTTTATGCTTTTTCTGATGACATTTGTGCATTTGTGTTTTAATTTCAAATTGGTTATTAATATTTTTGACAATTAACATTTTAAAACTCTGGTTATATTCAAACTTTCAATCTTGGATGTGTGCGTATGTAGTTTTTTTGAAAGGTTTCTTTAAATAGAATATATATATATATATATATATATATATATATATATATATATATATGTATAAGACTTCTTTAAATATGAATATTTTATCATGCCAATTAGAGGGATATATATATATATATATATATATACACATATTTAGGTACTCCAATTTTTGACTATATCTAAGCAGAAAAATATTTATTTTAGAATTTGATACTGAAAAAATTAAAATTCGTAAGTGACATCTTGTAATGTATGTGTTTAACTAAAAATATACAAAATTATTTTTTTAATAATTTTTTAAATATAATTTTTTCATATATTTAAATATAAATATGTTTTGTCGTAAATTGGATGTTTCTTTTTTTATCATATTCAAAATATCCGCTATTTAACGTAACGTATATAGAGCAAAGAAATTATCAACAGTTCGTTACTAGCTGCAGAGAGAAAACTTTAAATCCGAAATTCAATTAATTTAAGAAATGAGATAATATATCAATTCTGAAATATTCAAAAATTCTGCATGTCAAAATAACTTTGTTGATATGAAATTCTAAAAATAACTTTAATTGATGAGATTATAATTGACAGACTTCATTGAAGTAATTTATTTAAATATTTTCAGAGAATAGTAACATGAAAAATATGTATAGATTATAATGTATTTTGACAAAATATAAAAATAAGGTATAGCTTTTAAAGAAATACAAGGTTGTAATATCGCACACGCACGTATCTTAATTGATTACTATATTTATCATTACACAATTATTATTATTAATATATATATATATATATATATATTAATATTATAAATTTAGTGCCATTGAAATGCAAAATGCATAAAATACACATGTTCCAAATAATAAATGGGTATGTTTCGATGATTCTCATAAGAACGTAGTTAAAAATAATAAAAAAAATAAGATTTACATTTTGTAATTTTTAATCTGTTAGACAACATATTTTTTTTATATATATATATATATATAAAGCGAGAAGAAAGTTTATTATCACCATTCACCAGCCTCAATATTTGCACTGGCTTTCGGATTATTTTCCCTTATGAATCGTATTATGGTGTTCAGTGATAATTTTATAAGATAATTTACGTTAAGACACACTTACGTTAAGGTATTCTGCATTCTGCTGCATTGTTTCATCTTTCCGTTTCGCGCGTCTCCGTTTCGAGAGTCTCCGTTTCTCGCGCATTCAGTACTCAATGTCGATTATAATTTATTACTTTAGAGAGAGTCGTTTGCAAAACACTCTAGTTTGGATAGACGTTTTTGATAGAACATTTCAAAATTGCGACATTTTTGGTAATACTTCCTAAAAAATACAAGCTCTTAATACTAACTCAATGTTTGAAGTTCATTAAATCCCTTTTCTTTAAATACATCCATAAATAATTCAGCTATACCACTGGTTCATAATCTCAGAATTCTTCTTTTTATGTTACACTGAACCCCTAACGACAACAATGTGACACATATTTACATAAATCTTTCGAAAGTTCACAAGTTGCCATTCAGTGTATATAAGTGCAATACTACTAGTTACTATTTATTATGAAACTTATTGCATCAGGCACTTGATATTAATCGTGTGTTAATCGCTGTTTCAGATTAAAAACATAATTGTAGGATAATTTTTAAGAAAGGTTGTGACCACTGCTGAAGAAGTTCAATTTTTTTAATTACTAAACTTTTGTGTAGGAACATTTTGTGCTTGCAAAATTTAACACACAAATAATATATATATATATATATATATATATATATATATATATATATATATGTACTATATATATATATATTTATTTAAAGAAACATGTTAATAATTTGAATTTTGAAAGAGATCAGATTCAGTAAACTATACTCACATATTTAATGCCGGTACTCTGGAATTTAACTATTAGCCTTGTGGAGTTTGCGTTCCTGCAAACTCCCTCTTAACTTAAATACTTATTTAGATTACTAACAAAACCAGAGACTTGAATTGAACAAACAATAAGAGTTTATTTGAACCAGATTAATGGGAGGGCGGCCTGGTAATAAAACTTAGCTCCGTCAGCGTATTACTAAATCAAAATATATAAATCAACAATTAAATTATCTTAAGTATCTCACCCCAGCAGATAGTCGAAGGTGTAGAGACGGTCGCACTCGTACTCCGCTACCACGAAGTCACTATGGATCAGAGGATTCCCTTCGGACCCAACTTGACCTTTCCGAATGCTAGTAGTTGCGCACACCAACACTCATCACTACTTAACTTCACACAACCAAATTTCCACGACTCTACTTCCCGATATTCGCCAAAATAAGATTCATCGTATCCACTATACTATCCTCCACCATCCACACCCTTTACTAAAACCATCTCTATTTTTATACTTCTTCCTACACCCTCCTTTCACTACATTTCAATCCGTTCCTTTAAAAATCACTTCTAATTTATCTAATATTCAAAATATAAGTCTTTTATTGCAGCCCCCTGCCGACGCAACACTAACTCGACCTCAACCTTCACCGAGTCACTGGCGACGAAGCGATTTTTAACCGTCCCCACTTTCTACTTTGCTGGATCCAGCTTAATTAAAACAACTGTGGTGACGTTCTGACGTCTCAACCTCACAGCCTTTTTATTCAAAAAAAAAAAAAAAAAAAAAAAAACTATTAAAAGACAAACAAAACAGACATTTGAGAGGGTGTGTTTTATTCACTGACTTTTATTCACCGCTTTTGTTTATGTGATAAATTTCCAGTTATATTTTATCAAAATGTGGATTAAAGAAGGAAACGCCTACATTTATGTGCACATAAAGGGGAAAAAATAGTGTCTTACAAATGTATTTTTCAGTAATTACATCATTATTGCACTAGAATAATTTCAGTGCTTCAACTGTCAGCTCATAAAACTATTAGTATTTATATATATGTATTTCTTTGTAGATTACAAAAGCAGTCAAAACAAAAATACAGAAGAAAACAGTGTCATCTATACCATAGTAAATAATTTGTTTTTATTTTTTTTCAAGACAGAATTAGATTTCAGATTAAAAAAAAAAAAAAAAAAATGGACTGTACACTTAGGATATTGTGGTACACAAACTGCCTGATAGTTTCATAATGATAGCAATAATTTCATGCATTCTGATTCCGTTAGCACGAATATACATATTAAAAAAAAAAAAAAATATGTTTACTTTCCAGCGCATATACTACTATAACGGGGAAGAAACACTAAAAATCCTAATGTTTTTTGTTCATCTAAACAATCCTTTTAATAGATAACATTTTCTGCTTCATAATATGTATACATGAAAATTCCAGGTTTAAATTTATGTCACCGACTAGAGTTTTATGAGTTCTTTATTCGAAACTCGTGTGAATGCTAACTTCAGAACATTAAACACCCCCACCCCCCCCCCCCCAAAAAAAAAAAAAAAAAAAAAAAAAAAAAAAAAAAAAAAAAAAAAAACTGTCGCCCTAAGACCCATTTTCTAATAGAAGCTACCCAGATAAAAAAAAAAAAAAAAAAATCGGCAGATAAGATATTTTGAACAAATATTATAAAATCTGTAGAATTTTTTTCTCCTAAATTTTTTAGTGTTCCAAATACCTTTAGTTTATCTGCAGTATTGTGAAATCTTTTTCTCTCTTTTAAAGTTTTTCTGCAATTTATTTATTTATTTTTAAAGCTGGTCAATGTATGGAAACTATACAAAAACTCCATGTCCATGTACATTCTTCAACTGTGACAATATATTTTTACACACATGTTTATGTCCAAGCCACAATATATGTATAAGCGCCGCAAATAGCAATATTCAAAGTAAATTTTATGAAACATTCTAACCCCTATACTCGGGGAAAGGATAACTTGACAGTGTGTATTAGCCTGTAGAAATTACACATCTGCGAAAGAAAAGAGTTCTTTTCTATATTTAAAGTATAATAAACTTTTTATCGATTTTTTTTTATTCTGGTAAACTGAAAAAAATTAACCATTTAAACTAAACATATTTATGTTAACACATGGAATTTTTTGTAATAGATAAGCATAAAATTTATATCAATGTATTGTTTCGCGAAGAAAGTCTGTTGGCGAAATATTGGCGGAAGAAGGAATGCCGGAAGCAACCTTTTAACCCCTATTGTGAGTGCGAAACAGTTTGGTGGGGCTAATAGATTACTTTATTTTCGAAAATTTGAAGATAATTAATGCACAGTCCGCTTCTTTAATTTCACAACTGTTAAAAATAGAGTAAAAATTTTGACGGATTTGAACTTTTGGGAAATTTTCACACCAGATTCACACCAAATATGTCAATGAAATATTCAAGCTAACAGGAATAAGGAAAAATATTTTTCGACAAATACTTCTTCTTTTTAACACGCTTATATTAGCTTCACCTGTATGTATGTATGTTTGTAACTTCTCTGGGAGCAAAACGTGATTGCACAAAATCCTTCATATCTCAAACAAAAAACCATTGTGTATGGTTTCCAGAGCTTTTTAAGAAAACGGCTGATGGCTGAGCTACAAAAATTTGCATGGTGGTTCGTAATGACCTCTCCTGATGCACCTCGAAGCCCGATTTTCGAATTTTGTTTTAGTTTTCTTTTAATTAATTAAAATGTTAAAATAAAAACCTTCTAATTACTGATAAATTGGCCATTTAATTTTAATCCTTAATTTAATTGTTGCCAAAAAAAATTATCATTATTTTTTGGACAGAAAAAAAAAAAAAAAAAAAAAAAAAAAAAATGTGAACAATAAAAATTACATTTATTTAAAATATTTAATATTATTCCTTAATTTAATTGTTGCCAAAAAAATTATCATTATTTTTTCGACAGAAAAAAAAAAAAAAAAAAACGTGAACAATAAAAATTACATTTATTTAAAATAAGGAAAGTAAATTAAAGCGTGTTCTTTAATTTTTTAAAACTATAATATTATTAGGAAATGATTTGAAAAAAAAAAAAAAAAAATCACACTAAGAGAAAAATTCCCATGTATTCTGTTCGTGTAGGTAAAAGTATTACTTGTATAGAATAAAAATAAAGTCCTTGTGTTTTTTCCACGTGTGGGAGTTTTAGGAATAAATTGATCACTTTCGGATAGGTGATTATTTTTTAACCTTATTGTTCTCCTTGAAAACTTGGTATTCCGTGGGAGATATATTTATCAGAAATTTAATTTCTATGAAGCCTATGGTAATGTTAATTGTAGCAAATATTGCAATTGAAAGGCTGTAAGAGATTAAAACAAAAAAGATAAATGTCCTGGTTTGTGATATTAATTGTCGGTTGTGAATATTGGTTTATGAGATGTTTATCTTTTATTTAATTAATACGTACGTGGAGGCAATAGACTATATATGCAATGCATGTATTCACATACACACAGACAAGGAAAAGATCTATGAGTGTGAAATGCAATTGTGACCTATAGGCGAACCAAAGAATTCTTAGTCCAGACATAAGTACTCAGGGGCGAGGCGTGGTTCAGAAAACTATGGAAGCGTCGACAGGGTTCATACTCCTCAGGGAAAACCTGGAAAACAGGGAATACTCAGGGAATTTGGAATTTGTTAAAAAAAGTCAGGGAAAACTCAGGGAAAATAAACACTTTCATTAAAAGTCAGGAAAATCAGGTTTAAAACCTGAAAAAACAAATGTTTTTTTTCTCTCAAGTTATGTTTTTCTTGTCTAGCTTCGTATCAAAATTTAAATGATTAAGTATCGTGAAAATATGCATGTAAATAATGATTTCTACCTGAATTTCTATCATGATCGGCAGTAATATGTCATCATACAGTGGAAGTAGCTGTATTTTGTCCTGTCTAGAGGAGCATTTCTTGTAATATGTCGCTAATATTTTCTTGAAAATTGTGTGAAAACTCAGGGAATTTTTTTCCCATGTTTGAGTATGAACCCTGGTCGAAGTGAAGCGCTTCCAAAAGCAGAGGAAGAATCAATTGAGCCTTTCGACGAGGTGACGGCGACGTTACTTGATTACTTTTTTAAAATCTTAAATAGGGGAAGCGCTGCTTCCATCGCTTCGCCATGGTTACTCTCTTTATAATTTTTCTAATATATATATTCTACCATGATGCATCAATTTTTTATCCTATAGTTTTCTTGATGTTATTTAGCTTTCATAACTGTATTCCATCATCTTTTTACAATTTTATTTAAAAAAAATAAAAAAAAATGTTTTCTTAAAACGCTGTACAATTTTCCTTGTCAGTTTATGAAACGTGCTCTGGTTGTAGAAAACGACGTTTCTGTTAT
Source organism: Salticus scenicus (assembly GCA_963930645.1). Classification (NCBI taxonomy): domain Eukaryota; kingdom Metazoa; phylum Arthropoda; class Arachnida; order Araneae; family Salticidae; genus Salticus; species Salticus scenicus. Next base: position 138,698,346 of record OZ005656.1, on the reverse strand, counting down.
TTATTCAAATTGTTACTGAGGAATCTCAAAATGGTACTACGATTATCAAACATTTAAAGATCGCTTGATAAGGTCAACTTGATTTTAGATGTGCGTAAATTCAAGGTCGTCATGTTTTTTTTTTTTTTTTTTTTTTTTTTTTCTCAAGAAATCGTTCATAACTTTTTTTGGGAGGGATGACGGCTACGAAACCTGATTTTTATCATAATTTAACTCGTGTGTAACTTAGCATAATTAAATTGACATAAGTCATTCGTTATTAAATGGGTGTTTTCTCGGTTAGTAATACAAAGGTACAATTATGCTAAATTTGTATATTGGTGGTAAAATTATTGGTGGATATATAAGAATTGCATTACTTGTCTATACGGAAATTAAACTACGTCGCATTATATAAGATGATTGGGTTAAGAGGATATAGATTATAAATAACCATTCTAAAGAAATGTAAAATAACTCTATCAATGTTAACCCCTTGAACTGAAATGACGAGTCCAGCTCGTCATGTATTTCCCGACACTAATTATGTTCTTATATGTATGTAAAACAATAAACATTCATATAAATGTGTGAAACAAATATTATTTTTAATAATAACAAATTATTTGAGCAAAAAAACCGTAAGTTTCTATATCAATCCCTCCTCTTAAAACTAAGAAAATTAAATTGTCTGCATGAGCAGTGCTGACTGAAAATAAATTGCAGTTCAAGGGGTTAAGAACATTTTTGTTTTTGCCGATTTTTTTTTTTTTTTTTTTTTTTTTTTTTTTTTTTTTTAATGCTGTATTTAATAATAAATCTCCAATCAGTCTTATACCTTAACCTTTAATTACGATTGTTCATTTTCTGATCGTTGTGATGACTGCTTAAGTATTTCAATGTAAATATTACTTAAGATGCAATTAATCTTTAAATGATGCAATATTCAAAACGCAATTGATGTTATCGTAAGATGGATTAATTTTTAAAATTGTCTTTTAATGGATGCGTTTTTAATGGCAAAATATTGATATTTGAATGTGAACAAGAATTTTTACTGAAATAGTTGTATTTTTTTATTTTATTTATTTATTTTTATTTTTATTTATTCGTTATTATTTTTACATTGATAATATAATTTCAATTCGTTTACGCATTGTTATATAAAATATTTTTATTTCCAATACAAACAACTAATGGTGTTTACATTAATTTATACTATGCACTATATACTACAGATTTTACTTTTTTTTTCTTTTTCTTTTTTCTGGAACAGAACAATAAAAGAAAAACATAATTATCTTTAATAATAATAATAATAATAATTATCATATATATATATATATATATATATCAGACTTATATATGTAAAATTTATATATAAATCGGAGACAGATCATTTATTTAAAGCCGAAATTACATAATTAGCAAGCATTACATTGTAAAACAAATTTTATTTTAATGGATATTTACTTAAAGAAAATTAATTGGGAAATAAATACTGTTTGAGACTTTATAACAAATTGATTGATACCTTGGAGAGGAATTACAAAATTTTAAAGATATGTAGAGCAATTATGTAGGATTTTCTATATTGCAGTTTAAAATATTCACTTTTAATACTCATTATAAAAAATTTTGATTAGAAAAAGCTTACATTGAATAGAATTATTACTTATAATTCTGTGGATTTAGTTGGTAAAATAATTTCATCAAGTGAATAAAAACTATATTATTTAACAAAAATAATAAATTAAATTAATTTAAATTAAATTAAAAATAAATAAATAAATAAAGGCTGATAGTGGTCAAGTGAATTGAAATGAAATTTAAGTTCTGTCCTACACATAGTATAATTTTGTGAAAGTGGCCTATTTATTTATTGTGTATGCATGAAAATGTACTCCTGACACTGCCTGCTTTAATCAAGGTAGTCTACCGCAAAATTTTAACGAGACAATTATTATTATTATTATTATTGGCTCTTTGAAAGAAATAGTTCTCTCGTCCTTCTAAATCTATCTTTTGAGATTTGAATTTAGAGCCAAGAGCCTCCTAAATTCATAAAAATGCCTCGAAGTTCTTCCAAAAGTCACACAAAAGCCAAAAAACTTATTTTCAGATATCTAAAATAATTCCAAATGGCTACAAGATTGGTATTCATTCAATTGCTAAGTTTTTCAGTATCAAGTATGACAGAATTTTGACTCATTTTCTGCAATTGCTCTACATAATTTACTACAATAGTTATTTTTCGATTTAAATATACAAATATCCTTAAAAAAATGGGAGGGGGTTCTTAACTTTGTTTATAAATTGTAGCCCTTTGAAACGGTTACTATATAAATTTCTGTCGAACATTATCTCTCAATTTTACCTTTAATATTTTTTTAACTGTGCCAAAGGGAAAACAAAATCACAAAATAAAAAGATAAATCGTTATTATTTAGTCTATGCTGTCGGAAAGAAATAGTCCTCAATAAAAGTGTGGAAACATTGTTTCTGAAAATTTTAAGATTGCTTTTAAATTCAATATCATACATTAATATCAAAGCATGCTTATCCATTCAATATATCAAAATAAATTGAAAAATGCGTGAAATGACATGTTTTCATTCCTATTCCAAAGAATCGAATAACGTAACATTTCCCTCTTTCTCATCTATAAAAATCTCATTCCAACCTCCTAAAAATGCTATGAAAATAAATGTTTCAACTCAGTTTTTAAAAATAGCAGTCGCAAAGGTGTGTGTTTATCAGTATTAAATAAATACATCAAGACAAATCATATTTACAAGTAAATTAAAATTCGCTTCCCTTTCATATAAATTGTGAGTTTCTTAATTTTATTCAGAAATAAATATATAAAAATTCTCATATTCACATTTAGCATAAAAAATCGGGATACAGACAAAATGAATGTATAAACAAATTGTAAACAGAGATTGCCTCTGCATATGAAAATTCACTATATTTATTTATTTATTTTAAATTAATATTTTTTAAATATTTTCATAAAAGCTTTAAACTGTTTCCACTTTCTCATTTTTTACTGCTTTTAACATTTACTGATTAACCCGTAAATAATAATGCAAATTGAAAATCTATTACGTTTTGTTCATTTAGAACTTTTTGTTCATTTTCTCCACAGAAGATACTGCCATTTGAAAATCACAGTTTAAATCTTATGATAAAATAATTTTTCTACCAAAATGTATTCGAAATATTTTAAAAGTATATTTTTAAATTATAAAGATATATATATATATATAATAATCAGTTTCTCTTTAAAGAAAACAAAGACAAAAATGTACATACAGATAATATTTTATTTAATTTTTTCCTTTTTCAAAATATTTAAGTATTAACCTTTTCGTTTTGTTTTTCTCTCAAGGTAAAATGTAGTATATTACATAATTTGCAGTAATATGGATTTACAATAAATTGTAAGTAATGAATTTAGTGTAAATTCATTTCTAAAGAAACTAAAAAATATACTCTGAAAAAATATTTTTACTTTAATCGAAAAAAAGTAAAAGAAAAAACTTTCTGAAATCATCGCTAAATCGCCCGATATCGCAACCCAATTAACGCCAAGTGCGTAAACAGGTCTCTGTAGCCTTTGCAATGCTGACAAGTTATGCGTTCCCCGAGTATAGTTTAATATATATATATTTGTGCTTTTCTCTTTTGTGTTTTTATTAGATATCCTATATAATTTTATTAATATATGCGTTCAGAAGTTTTAATAAAATAAGTAAGAATTTGCTACTATTATTATTATTTATTATTATTATTTGAATCCAATAAAAAATAATAAATAATAACAAGAAGAATAAGAATATATTCGCAAAATCTATACTCGTAACTATTACGTTAACTTAATACATATCGGATTTAATAGGCGACATATAATTCATATGGGAACGACAAATTGCATGCATTATATTAATAGGCTGTCAGAGAAATATATTATAGTGTCTATTATACTGTTCAAATAGTGTCACGAAATGTAATATAATACCAACTATAGCTCTATGAGAATAATGATTGTTGCACCGTGTGTATTAGATTCCTGAGAGATTAACCTGTTTTGAATACCTAATTTTTATTTATAGAAATTAAAGAAAAAATTCAAAATTGAAATAAATTAATGTTATAGGGTTTTTTCTTTTTCTCATCTCGAAATTTATGCAAGTGATGATATTAGATATCTATAATACCCACAAATTCTAAGAAAATTTTTGTTATTATTTTAGTCGTTTAGTCGTTGGTGTAGAAAAGTTGTAATTTTTTTTTTTTTTCTTTCTTTGTTTGTTTGACGTAATATAAAAAAAAATGTGACTGGAGATATGCAAGCCAATATTAATAATTTCTGAAGTACATAATTTATATTTTGGATAGTTTAAAGTTAAACTATGTTTTTGAATGATCTGTATTTTTATTTTTAATCATTTATTTCATTTTATTTTATTTTTTAATATAGTCATTATATCTTGGACGTCTTACATTTATATGAATTACGTTTAAGTTACTTCCTGTATAAAAAAATGTTTTTATATTCAGTTTTCTTAGCCTTAAATTACAATGTATTTAAATATTTTCAAATGGTGATGTGTATAAAAACTTAAAGAAAATTTGTAATTTCATAGATTTATTTTTCTCTACGAATAGCTGATTTTGATTGAATGGATTTCTGAGTATGGCTGAATGGCAAAAGCGCAGATTTATCCAAAAGGCTAGGCCGACAGACAAGAACGACCTAAGGCTGAATACTATGGTCCACATCTAACAGCAGAAGCTCATTTGTATTAACGAAAATTTTGAAATTTAAATTAATATCTTTTATATTTTCATCTGCATATAATGTCTATTTTTTTTTTTGTAAATAAATCTTTTCCTAATCAAAAATTTTTTATCACGAAATTAATGTTGTAATATGCGTAGATAACACTGTAATGATTATTAAATTATGCACTGAATATTTTAAATATTAGGACTTTATTTCATAAATTTGAAGGAGAGAAATCAAAACTGGCGTTGTCTGGGGGTTGTTAGTATCGTATATTTATTATTATTATTAATTATTTCAATTACAGTTGAATTTTAAGTGAAAAGTATCAAACGAGAGCGTAACATCTTTATCACATAGAAAAAAGTATTAATTTTGTTTGTCGCTCACAGGATATTATCTTTCCCAGAATTTAAATACTATAAAAATAGATTAAAGATTACATGGTAAAACGACAAGTACTGTATATAAACGTACTTTAAAAACAGTTGCAAACAACTATAGAATCAATTTTATTAGATATATATTTCTGTATGAATGGAGATGCCACTCCTCTCAACACCCCCTCCCTTCCGATTACTCATAGTACCTATATTCATTATATATATATTATTAAATTTCAAAATTTATTTCAAATTATTCAGATAAATTTATCAACAACAGTCCATGAAAATTACTAATATTGGTTATGATTGCTCGAAGTTGGTAACGAATTCGATCCCAGCTCGCAAACGTCGGCCTAGACGTTGGGGGTATTTCTTGGTTTTGTTCGGAACTTGCGTAAATACGGGATCCCATGGAAAGATCTCCATGCAGGGCGCTTCCCCTCAGAACTAGGAAAATAGTGCAGTCAATCAACCTTAATTTCTACAATCCAACCCAAAACTGTTAAGAAAATAATTTTTTAAAAGATTTTTTGAACTTTCCATTGCTTAATTATAAATATTTTTCTAACTTTCCAACCATTTATTTCAATTATACATATATATTTAGCGTACTTCTGCTTAAAAATAAATAAATAAATAATAATAATAATAATAATAATAATAATAATAACAATAAAATAAATAAATAAAATAATATATATATATATATATATATATATATATATAAAGTTTTGTAAAAAATGTATAATGCAATTATTTAGAAGGATTCATATGCTGTTATAGTTAGACTTTGGTAGTTTTTTATTAGAAATTAAGCTTACATTCAGAAAGTATTGAAATACATAGAAGTACTGATTCTATATATAAATGTAAATCGATTACAGTCGTTTACTATAACTTTGTTTTTCAATTACAGTTATATATTGTTTAGATTCTTGTACATCCAATCATGTTAATGGTATTCTCAAATTTGTTTTCGTAGAGTCAAAATACTTCTGTACATGTCTTAATTATAGTAACTTCTTCTTTTTAAAATTTTTCATAAATTTTCATTTGAAAGAAACAAAGTGAAAAACACTGATTTCACGTTAGTGGTTTAGAGTTTCGCTGGTCACTATTTTTAAATGAATCACTATAATTAACGAATTCTCAAGATTGTATTATTTTTTATCATGTGAGAAAAAGAGAGAAAAAAAAAATGATCGGGAAAAATGTGGAATCGGGGCTGCACAGCCTTCGGCATCGCAGGCCAAAGGCGGTGAGATGAATTTCCGAAATCAAAAGTTTTTCTAGGAGTAATTCCACTTACAAAAGTTTTGGAAGCACACAAGAAAAGTTTACAAATTTTATGTTGAATTACAAATGGGGTGGGGGGTGGGGGGTGAGGGGATCTTTTGCAAAAGATTTTATATCCCATTAGAATTATTAAAATTTTATTTTATACGTATATTCTGTTCATGTTTTATTCTGAATATTTCCATATTCAGTTTCCGGGTCTTTCCTCTCTTTTCATGCATAACTGAGATTATAGTATTGATTTCATCTCTAAATTTTCAGATTTCACAACCTGTTTTATAAATCCTAGCTTAGATTCAATTAATCAACTTTTTGAAAAAAAAAAAAAAAAAAAAAACATTATATGTTATTTAACAAATAACACATTTTAAAACTCCATGTGTAATGAATCCTCTGTATTACTTTATATAAATTCTCTCTGAAGTGAATAAAGTTGCACAAATAAAAGGACAACTTTAGAAATTAGTTGTCAAATTTAGGAAAAATATAGGCCGCGGAAGCCTGGTCGGTAATTACAGTGAGATTGTGATAGAAAGATTGCGAGTTCATCCTCGAGCCGCCTGAAGACCGTTGTGCACGGTAGTGACAACTGGTGCACGTTAAAATATGTCGTGGTCGCTGAGTCCTCCAAGTTTTCCTTTAAATGCATACCTTTGCGGATACCGTACCATGATCTTAACTCGGCCCTGATTTCTCGGCCCTGAAAATTCGAGCTCTTGTTGTTTCATGGTGCTGACAACAGTTTTTGCACTGTTAAAAATTTTTGTAGATTTAATGTAAATATTTATCCAGAGTCTCTGTAAATTTACAGTAATTATTAGTTAAAAGTGAATAATCGAGATTCTCAATCTTTATTCTGTATTTTTACGCAATTTTATTATTTAATTTTTTAATAAAAATTAAAAATATACTATTTCTACTTTAGGAAAAGCATTCTAAGTCCCAAATATATTCTCAACAATAATTAATTAAATTAATATTAGTTATTAAAACGAATGTATAAAATACGTTTTTTTAACATCTCTGTTTATTTTTCTCTGTAATTTTACGTAAGTCTTAAGATAACAGGTTACACAGAGTTTTCTGTTGAAATTTTTAGCAGTGTGGCGCTAAGTCGTTCGTTCTTCCTCGTGGCCCTCCTCTGAAAACGGAAGGCGCTCCCCTGCCGCCTTAAATCCGGGTACATCCACTACCTGGGCTCGGAATTTCCGAGGCGTTAGAAAAAACAACATAGAAACTATAGGAAAAATATCTTGAATATAGCAGTATCTAGCGTTAAATCTAGGACGTGATAACTGTCTTTGTGGATTACAAACTACTAAAGAATTTTTTTTATAGCTTTTGTAATATTAGGAATTTATTTTATTAATCTTCTATTAAGCATGGATGAACGTTTTATATTTTGTGATGAAATTCAGTCCTAATTTGGTGAAAAAATGTCATATATGTAAATGTTACTCTTGGATAATTAGGTCCTGAAAAGAAATGTTATGAACTATAACTGCCAGCTTTTTATATAATATTTTCTTTCACTAAAATTTTGACTTATTTAATGAATAAAAAATTTCTGTTAAATCTTAGTGGTAAATGAAAGTTTAAAAATTGCGAAAAATAAGTATGTCTGAATAATTATAAGATTTTTTTTTTTTTTTTTTTTTTTTAACCATGTTTTTAAATTTTCTGTTGATTCATAGCTATAGAACTAACTACATTAGCACTTTATCAATGCGTATTGTTACGAAATTGTAAATAATTGTATTTATTTTTGGAGAAATTCTTTCAAAGAGGCTTAGTAAGTTGATAAAATATCAATTTTCGGCCTTTCCAGCTCTTTTTCGCGTTAAAATAGCTCAATTCTCCCTTTAAAATGCATTAAAAAAATCCAATAGTCAAGTAATGCATTTGGTGCCAAATTTGGAGAGTTTTTGTCTTTGGCGACTTTTTTGGCGACTTTTGGCGAGAAAATCCTTATTATCGATATTCCAAAGATAGACGTTCTAATGTGATTAGTTAAAGAGTTACGGGAAATTTGAATTAAAAAAAAAAAAAAAAAAAAAAAAAAAAAAAAAAGTTGGTTTTAAAAATAAAATATTAATCCTTTCAGAACAACATATATTTGCATCGTGAACTACATTAGCACTTTATAAATGTGTAGAAAATCTTTAAAGTGATAATGACGTCAATTTTTTCCAGATGAATAATTTAACTTTTTACATTTTTTGAACGCTCACGTTTAATTAAATGTATTTATTTTATGTCGAAAGAAAATGAACTCGCGTTTTTTTTTTTTTTTTTTTTTTTTTTTTTACAGCAATTAAATTATAGCTAACATTTTAATGACTATTTTTATTGCTATTAGGAGCTTATTATTTTCATATTTTAATTAATTGAAAGAAAACTATTCGAAAATCTGATTTCGAAGTTTTGTGTTGTCACCGGGTTCTGAACTACTGTGAAAGTTTCAAATGTCTAGCTAGTAGGGAAGTTAGTTAAAAATAGATTGCGAGATTTGTATCGGGCAGCATATATATACTATATTTACCCGAATTTGATCACGGGCGAATTTCAACACTTCTGATTCGCTGTTTCCTTTACAGTCGGTCCTGACGTCAGACCATATGCTGAATTGTACTTGTTATAAAGTTTTTATATAATTAAAACAAAATGTCCGTCTTTTCGGAAACAAATCTGGCATCTTCGTTTCCTAATGAAGTGGAATCAATTTCGGCGAATATCATTACGATACGCAGGAATATTAAAAATTTACAAGACTGCAATGTATCGATTAAAGAATTCGGTAAGTTAACTAATACTAAATAGAACTCGATCATCAAATCCTTCTGGAGAAAAAAAATATTTGCTCGTAAGTATTACTTTTTGTAATTATATTCTAACGTATTGTAAATTTTTACATTCTAAATTAAAAAAATAAAAAAATAAAAAAATAAACATTAAGTGATCTAGTAAAATACCAAAAAATGAAAAAAATGTTATACGGTATTTGAATATTTCTTCTGAGGGAAATTAAGATATCTGGAAAAGGGATGGTAATATATCGTAATTTTTTGGTGCGTCCCATTAAAAGAATAACAATATCAAGCAAGCAGTTTTCAGTAACAAGCATTCTTCAGTAAAATTTTCAAACGTATATCAGTTTTACTCTTTTAAGTAATTTATTGATATTAATTAGTTCTAATAGGATGTGATATATGTAAACTATTTCACACTTTCCTGTAAAAGAAATATAAATATTAAGCATATTGCTTCTTTCAATAAACCAATATTAGCAGAAAGGTATTACATAAATGAATTCATAAACCGCAACGATTAAGAACGATGTTTAACATTTCTGTAATACACGCACACACACATATATATAATGTGAATAATTTAATTACATTATAAAATTTAGCAATTAATAGATAATGTATACGTAGACATGATAATACCAAAAACACTCATTGCACTTATTGCATTTCAATTTAAATATTACTGAAAATAACAGCATATATATTTTGCATTCATGCAAATTTAATAAAATAAATAAGTAAATAAATACTGCGAGAGGCAAAAAGCTATTTCTTTCAAACAGCAAACAGGCTTTTTCTACATTTCACCATACACCATCATGACAAATATAGTAATAAATGAAATATGTCGTAATTAAATACATCTCATCTCAAGAGAAAACTTATAATTAAGTAAATAATTACTTGAACAATGATATAGCGCATTTCTTTCAATCCTATCCATTACACCATACATATATTTAAATAAACCTTTTGAGATAACTTAATTGTATTACAAGTAACATTTTTTTTTTTATTCTACTGTTATTCATAATATTTTTAAGCTTTTAAAGAATCTTATTTTAAAAAACAAAACTATACACAAATTTATGCATAATTAAATTAACAGAAGGAAGTATAATTTAAAATACAAATATAAAATAGAGATTCTATAAAGCAACAGATGACGCCACTACATATTTTTAAATGCTTTTAAATAATCAGGTAATTATTTCTAACACAAAATTCTTTAAAACACATTAAAAATAAAAAATTACTTGTATATTTGAGCTCGAGTAAGTGGTGCATATTTATTTAACAAGTAAAAAAAAAAAAAAAAAAAAAAAAAAAGGAAAACGGAAAAATATCGTATAAACATAGAATCGCTTTGCAAATGTTTTTTGTTTAATTCATCTATCTGTAACAATCTTCTAAATTTCTAATTGTTACTTATAGAAATAGTATTCTCTGAAGTAGATTTAACTTTATTAAAAAATGGAGATAGCAGATTTGTTTTTGAAAAGAAAGATATATTGCCGAAAGATAAAGGAAAATATATCTCTGCTACAGAATGTTTCTCTGTATGTAAAGCATGACGTCAGAGCCGACTGTAAAGGAAACAGCGAATCAGGAGTACTGAAATTTACCCGTGATCAAATTCGGGTAAAGATTGTATATATGCTACCGGGCAAACAAACAAACACACAAACAAACAAGAATAGAAGTTAATAAAAACATGGTAAGAATACCCATTCTCAAAAAATTTGTTTAATGATCACATTATTGGTGTTTACTCATAACTAATTCTGCATTTGAGAGGCTAGGTCTGGTTTTAATTCTATAGTAGCATGCTCTGGGAAATTTCTAGACTGCATATTTTTTTCGATTTCACCTGTATTATTATTTTTTCCCCTCAGAACAGAAAAGCTATAACGAAAACTGAATAACTATGCAATCATATATTTTACAAGCACACGCTCTCATGGGATTAAAAGCTTTTCAGTTTATTTTATGAATCTACGATTTCCTCCATTAATGCTAAACCTATGGTTGTGGAATGCTATCACATACTAAAATCTTTCTCATCAGAAAATGGATATTTTAAACTTTTTATTTTTTTTATTTTTTTTTTCTGTGACCTCTTAAATGATGTCTTTTTTTTTTATTTTTATTCTGAAACATACATTTAATTTCGCATTTGGTGTATTAAAATTATCGAAGCTAACGAGCTGAGAGTAAAAAATTTTGACACATCAAATAAAAGTGTACAATTTAGAAATATTTTGAAAAAAATGGAGATTCTTAAGATTTTTTTTTTTTTTTTTTTTTTTTTTTTTTTTTTTAGGATCAGTTGGATGTAATTTATATGTCTAATGGATATAGGTGACTGCGTTGGGTAGATACACCAAAAACTCATTGTTGGATTTTTGATTTGATTACAATACTTTCCTTACATATGCATGTTCGAAAAGTAAAAATGTGTGTAGGTTCACAACTTGCTTTCATTTTTTAACTAGACACCATATAAAAAATGAAAATCATCTACAAAAAAATACGTCAGTAAAATTTATGAATGGCAATGCATTTATGGTATTTAATATTTTTAATACATTATCTGATTTCAGTTCTGTGCACAATATTACGATTTCGTCGTTTATAATAGCTTTGTAGACAGTTTCATAGATATGCTAGATATCAATTTTTGTGAACTTGAAAATTACTTTTATTTGCAAATTGCATTGGAAACACCGATAAAAAAAATATTTTATTTAATTAAAATGCAATGTATTATTAATGAAAGGAAAAAATACATATATAACAATCTATTTTTTATTTATTATTATTATTAATTTTTAATATATTTATATGTATTTAATATATGAAATGCAGTTTTATTCATTACTTATATTTTGTGATTCATGATTAAAAAAAAAAAAAAAAAAAAAAAAAAAAAAATGCATATATTATCCTTTCTTCCGAATAAATACTTTAATAACTTTTTACTTGTGCAGCCGTTTCAGGAGCCATGTAAAAGAAAGCGAATTTTACATTCAGGAGATATTTTTTTTTAATATTATTTGGTTACTATATTGCTTACATCATCAGAAAATCCAGGTAATATAGGTATTTACTTTGAAGTAGCATTAATGTGTCAGCAGAATACATTTTTTCTTTAAATGGAAACTGTCGAAATAAACATGGTGTATTCCTTTTTGAAGAACAATTGTAGTTTGAAAATAACTAAAGGGAAATCGTATTTTTACAAAATCAATAAAAATATCTTTTCTTGAAAATTTTTCGACTCACTCATTATTTGCAGAAAGGTAATTTTATTTCCGTATTTTTGAATCTACTTATATGTTTTAAAATTAGGTTAACACAATGTAAAATCGCATGGTAACATGAATTCAAATTTATAAAAATTATATATTTAAAATTCAACCGAAATTTAAAATCTAAATTTAATATTTATTTTTTGCATTATTATATATACATATTTATTTATTTATACAACAATGCGTTTGTAATAAATACATAAAAATAAATATCTTTACACATTTTGAAAGTGTAACCTTTCTACGTTCATTCTTTCATGATATTACAATTAATTGTTTACTAATTACTTAACGCATATTAAGAAAATATTTGGTTGTTTCTGTTATTCTTCTTTCTCTTTTTGGTATAGTTAAAGAAGACGTTTCCGTTGCCGATAAGTCAATAAAATTGTTCACTAAAGCAACAAAGTCCTGTACTGCTTTCCCCTTGCTCGATGTCGATCATTTTAAGCAATTTTTCCCCGTATTCGTGCGTGTTTTAGAAAAAGAAAAAATAAATCACGAAAAAATGCAAACTGATAGACCGACATCCGTGTCAATTTTTAAAACCTGAATATTTTGCAAAATAGACGCTTACGAAGCGCGTCTCTTTAAAATACGTTCATAACCTCTTCGAAACCACTTCCCGTACCTAGTCTTTATAGAAGTACGAACTTTCTCCATTGGTGGAAATTGTGTCGTATTCAAAAAGTAATTGAAATCATTTTATTTATGTACTTTATTTTATAATTCAATTAATTGCATATTTTATCTTTAATTGTTTAATTAAATAATTTATTTATTTTTCAATTGCACTTTTCATATACTATTATATTCCAAATGTACTTTTTACTGTTCAATGCATTAGATTTCTCTTTATATATGATATTTAATATGCATGCATTTGTTTAATCTCATTTATTAATTATGCAGTTTAGTGTCATACATTTCTCTTGGCATTTGCTTTATTGTAAATTTCTGGCGACTGTGGACTATTTTGGCAAATATACTGTATGATTAATATAATATGCATAATGATTGATAAAGAAAAAAGTATGATAATAATAAAGAAAATATATAGTTAAAAGGTAACTTTATTTTACGTTAATCATTCATATTTTACTCATTGGAATACCTGAAAAGTTAAACTTAAATAATCATAGTGCAATCTCTACAACAATCTTAAACTTTTGTCAGATACTGAGAAATTTACAATAATATAACAATTACAAGGTATAACTTTTATACAAGATTTAATGAAATACCCCTGGAAGGAAATCTTTTCATATAGATTCAAAAATTCAAAATCTCATTAAATGGAGAAATGTGGAAGATTAATAGATATTATTCTGTTCGCTTTTCTCAGAAGATTTATGCTGAGGTTCTGCATCTTAGAATATATTTTCATTTCATTACACATGCAAATTATTTCTAAGGAAATTCGAAATTTGCAAGGAATTTTGTGATAATATTCATTGTTTTATTTCAATTTCGGCTTTATAAGAGCTTTGAGTTATAATCTGAAGATTTACGTTCGAAATATACACAGATATTTGCATTTACATTTCTTTTGTATAGATTGCATAAAAATAGATATAACTACGCTGATAACTACAGGAATGAAAAAAAAAAATAGTTTTTCTATTGTTTCTTTTTATTAATATCACAATTGCAATCTTATATATTTACCTATTATTTTTAATTCGAATTTATCGAATTATTTTCTGTTAAGTATAACAATTTTATATATTCATAAAATAAAATGTATCTATCTACCTATACACAATTAAAAAAGTACATAAAAAATTCCCTTTTCAAAATAAGTATTAATGTAGTTTGATTACATTTTTATTATATATTCTACAAGTATGTGAATAACAATATCTAAAATTTCTACCAAAATAAAAGGAAAGATTTTTTTTTTTTTAATTATGTGAACATTATTTTCTGTTACGATTACAAAGCATAAATTTTAAATAGAAAATTGTTTACGAGATTTATGTCAAAATCTGAAGCATTTTTGAACGAATATCTTAAATTTTTAGCTGTATTTGAATTTAAAATAAGTGAATATATTCACCAATACTAATAAATAAGTAATGTATAGTAATATAAGTAATGAGAAAAAATATTTTAAAAAGTGATTTTTATTAATATTTAATATATATTTATTTTTGCGTTGAGTGTTCTGTATTTTCATATTAGGGTTCTATTTTTCAGAATCCACTAGTTTCGAATTCCCCGGATAAGTATTGCAATTATGTTTTGGTATCCTTTTATAAAAAGAAGTGTTTGTAGTATTTTAAATACACACATATGATCAGAAGAAAGTTGTATGAGAGAAAGTTGTAAATAAAATAAAAAAAATGGCGAGTTTACGTAATAATGATCAGATGTCTCGTTATAAAATACTACTCATATACTGCAAACAAGTAAATATTAAAAAAATTAAATACATAAACTTCTTTACATACTATACAATAAAGGGAAACATTACCGGTTTCGTAAAGAAGTCGATCTTTATATTTCAGGTGAAAAAAAAAATATATATAATGCGCTCTACTACCTTGCAGGAAAAATGTAAGACTGAAACACAGAAAAAGAACCCAAGGAGGAGGATCAACACAACCAAGATAGCTGCATGCAACAACCAAACGGAAAGGGAGGGGGACAAAAAAACATATGCCAGTATAATTTTTAATATTGTAAAATTAAGTGAAAATCAATTATTGCTTTGGTTTGTATTGTAGCCGATAATGAATTTCCGTGTTTCTGTATGTGTCTTGTTACGTCTGAACCACCCGCAAATTTGCGTTTTTACGTAGATAAACATATAATGTTTAAAAATGATTTATGTAATTCAAATTCAGTATGGTATGTTCACTATTGGAATAGAGCTTAGGTTTAAGATTTATTCACGACTGACGTAGGAGTGCTACATGGTGATGATTATAAAGTGATTAATCCTTGTTTATTTCGTTTGCCCAGTGACCATAGAAAACTTCTAACTGCTAGGCAGATGGCTGTGACCTGGTATTGTCCCCGGCATAACCTGTAAGCTTTGTCACCAGAATTTATCTTTCACTGGTTGGACGTTTCCCGTTGAAAATGGTATAAGTGATATGAGCAGACATCTACAGTGGCATTCATAATAGTTTTAATGTATTGGGTGTGATAAAAAGAAAGTCTGTAAAACCCGTTTTAACGCATTTATACGGCATGACACATACATACAATTAATATTAATTATTTATATTCATAAAATCGTTTTTAATGAATATGGCTTCTATGGCATTAAAGGACTATGGAAAAATTAGCAGATACATTAGTTGATACAACTGAAAATTGATGGAACTACATTTTCAAATTATTTGAATGTGGGAATTGTTGAATCATGTATATTGACTCAAAGAAAAATTTCGCTGCATTGCATTAAGATCAAAACAACTATTGTTTAAAGTGTATAACATTAACTTTATTCTTCACTACACAAAATTATAATTGTTTCCTGGGGCCATCACAAAGTTTTCTTCTATATAATTCTATATAACAGAGTAACCTATAGGGTAACATGCATAAAATTTTAATCAATTTAGTTTCTCTAAATTAGCATTCCAAATATGAAATTTAGAGCAATTTTCACCTATAAATGCGGAGATACATACATCTACAAAGTTTAGAAAGTAGTAGAATGGTCACATCTTGAAAAGTACGCACATACATTGAAACAGCTTACGTTTTTAATATATATCTTATGTATTAATGTGAATTATTATATCTATATATATAAAAGAGCAGAGTCTGTCTGTGTGTCTCTATGTCTGTCCGCTATAGAATCCTAGGCCGTTTCACCGAGCGGGACCAAATTCGGCACGGTTAATGTTTACGACCCGAGAAAGACAACGCCGCAAAAATGAAAGTTGTAACTTAATTAGTTTTGGAGATATTAATTAAAATGTCCACTCATGTCTAATCTGAAAGCGATCTCAATGACTGAGAATTCACCGCCATTGGCATTATGCCAGACGAATGTCTCCAAAGAAAAAGGAAATGATTGTAACCGATCAAGATGTCACGTGTTTTGTATTGGGGGGAAAAATTGCAATTTTCAATTTTTTTTTTAAATTTTCATTCACGTTACATTTGAATTAATATTCGGCCTAGACAGCATATTATAAAGCTACTGTTTAATTTTCATGAAAATATGTGGATAAACAAAAAAATTAGATTAAATTTTGTTTTATATTTTCCACTATTTTAAATTGAGATATGCCGTTGAAATTTCTTAATATTTGGTTTAAACGCCCGAAATTTTTGCTTTAAAATATAGCTAATAGGAATGTCTAAAAATCGGTTTCTGGAATTTTTGAAATTCGGCCCCCAAGGGGGGCGGGGGGCAAAACGTGATTTCACATGCGTAAAAAGTGATTTCGCATAATCCTATATATCTCAAACAAAAAAAAATAGATATACGTGATATTTTTGCTCTAAAATATAGCTAATGCAACTATCTAAAAACCAATTTCTGGAATTTTAGAAATTCAGCCCCCAGGTGAGGCATCAAGGGGGGTGGGGGGGTTATGGAGCAAAAACAAATAGAAGTACAGTTAGGCCGTTCAAAATTGGTACATATAGGTTTTAAAGGCCTGCAAGTCGAATGGGGATATTTTCGATTGTGTAAAGTTATAAGGGGGGGCGAGAAGGGGGGAGGGGAGGGGGGGGGGAGGGGGGGGGGCAAAAAAATTAAAATAGTGTCATATCGTTCAAAATAGGTACATAGAGGTTTTCGATACTTACAAATCGATTGCGGATGATTTTGAATTTGTAAAATTATTAGGAGGGGCGGGTAGGGGGTGGGGCGGTAAGGGGGGCTATGGGGCAAAAACAAATAGAAATACAGTTAGGCCGTTCAAAATTTGTACAGATAGGTTTAAGAGGCCTGCAAGTCGAATGGGGATATTTTCGATTGTGTAAAGTTATAAGGGGGGGCGAGAAGGGGGGAGGGGAGGGGGGCAAAAAAATAAAAATAGTGTCAGATCGTTCAAAATTGGTACATAGAGGTTTTCGATACTTACAAATCGATTGCGGATGATTTTGAATTTGTAAAATTATTAGGAGGGGCGGGTAGGGGGGTGGGGCGGTAAGGGGGGGCATGGGGTAAAAACAAATAGAAATACAGTTAGGCAATTCAAAATTGGTACAGATAGGTTTAAGAGGCCTGCAAGTCGAATGGGGATATTTTCGATTGTGTAAAGTTATTAGGGGGGCGAGAAGGGGGGAGGGGAGGGGGGGGGCAAAAAAATAAAAATAGTGTCAGATCGTTCAAAATTGGTACATAGAGGTTTTCGATACTTACAAATCGATTGCGGATGATTTTGAATTTGTAAAATTATTAGGAGGGGCGGGTAGGGGGGTAGGGCGGTAAGGGGGGCCATGGGGCAAAAACAAATAGAAATACAGTTAGGCCGTTCAAAATTGTTACAGATAGGTTTAAGAGGCCTGCAAGTCGAATGGGGATATTTTAGAAAGTGTAAAGTTATTAGGAGGGGCGAGAAGGGGGAGGGGAGAGGGGGGGCAAAAAAATAAAAATACAGTTAGATCGTTCAAAATTGGTATATAGATGTTTTCGATACTTACAAATCGATTGCGGATATTTTCGAATTTGTAAAATTATTAGGAGGGGCGGTAAGGAGGGTGGGGTGGTAAGGGGGGGCTGTGGGCAAAAACAAATAGAAATACAGTTAGGCCATTGAAAATTGGTACAGATAGGTTTTAGAGGCCTGCAAATCGAATGGGGATATTTTTGAAAGTGTAAAGTTATTAGAAGGGCCGGGGAGAGGGGGACAGAGGGGCAAAAAAAATAGAGTTAGATCATTCAAATTTGGTACATCGAGGTTTTCCATACCTAGAAATCGATTGCGGATATTTTTGAATTTTTTAAATTATTGGGAGGGGCGGGAAAGGGGGAGGGAGCGGAAAGGTAGAAAAATAAAAATAGAGATAGATCGTTCAAAACTGGTGCATAGAGGTTTTTGTTACTTACAAATCGATTGCGGATATTTTCGAATTTGTAAAATTATTAGGGCGTTCATATATATGCATTCGCACGTGCGCATCGCGCACGGGTCTATGCTGCCGAAGGCAGTGGGAACCCGGTGCGACATTCTTCCCGGTCACAGTTTTTTTTTTTTCTTTTTTCACATGATAAAAATTAATGCAATTTTGAGAATTCATTAATTATAATGATTCATTTAAAAATAGTGACCAGCGAAGCGGGCGTAGCCTGCTAGTATTTTATATATTTCATATATCTTATATATTTAGCGCACTTATATAACAGATGTAGTCATATAACAGATGTAGGCTAAGATGTAGTCATACGGTAGGGTAAATATATTGCAGCATAGAAAAATTACCTGTCGCCCGATATAACCCCCAAAATATTCAGCATAATTCTACTTCATATCCGTATCACGTACCAAGCTTGGTGCATTAATATGCCATAGAAGCAGAGATATTGTCTTCCCATAAGTCTATTAAACTGCTGCATAGCAGAGCCTTCCGTCTGTCGATATGCTCACAAATTGACTATGGAAGGGTCTGTGTAATATACATCTAAAATACCATTTAAATGCATTCCTATATTACAGAAGTTGTGATACATAGCTATAATGAAAAGGAATAAAAACATAGCAGCGGCACCTATTGGGCGATATATCGGAAAATGGAATCTGCACAAATAGAAAATAAAAACAAAGCTAGAAACTAAAATGTTGCATACTGATATATTCGAATAATCGTAATAACAATAGAATAGCAGAAATAAAAACTATTTAACGAGTTTTCGACTCAAAAATTTATTTCATTAGTTGAACAAAATATGCATGGTATTGTACTCATAGCTATTTCTAATTTAAAACAATATTTTTATCTTATAAAACATTGTTTGATTAGTTCATAAAAATAAGTTATGAGTGCTCCAGTTTTCTATATTTATAGTTAATTAGAATATTACATTTTTATAGAAAATAAAATTTCAATTCTTCCCTTTAGATAAATTTAAAATGTATTTCATGAAGCATTTGTTTTGCTATTCATTAATTTCGAGCAGATGTAAATAAAAATCAGTGAAAGGTATGCTTTCGTTATTTTTATAAGATAAAAATACCGTTTTATGGAAATGCATGTCTATCTTTCAGTGCAAAATAAAAGATAATAAATCTGGCTAACATTCTAGAGAAATGTGTTCCAGGTTTTTTTTTTTTTTTTTTTTTAAATCTTAATATAAACATGTGTGGGATTTATTTGATTTCCTTCTTAATTGACTTTGGTTTGGTTGATGAATTATTCATTAAATATTTATTCTTAACTAAGAATTGTCTTATTGATATATATATATTATAATTTACCTTATGAAAATAGTAAACTTATAATTTAATATTAAGTTTGATTTATTCTAAAACCTTAAAAAGAATTTTAAGGTAATATTAAAGGATATTGATGATTATCAGTTTCTCATTTTCATTTTCTGCTTAAATACATGTCTTTTATCTTTCCTATTGCTTAAGCTTCCCTAATGCTTAAATACATGTATTTTATCCCTTCTTTTATCTTCCTAGGTTTTGTTATATATACACTCCTTCTCATATTTATAAGGCCACTTTATATTTTGAATTAACTAATGTAAAAATAATTGTGAACAAGATTATACTAAGTGCACTTAATATATCTAGTATTCTAAAAACCAAAATTGCTATAAATTTTTTAATATGAAACAAAATTAATAAAAAATAATGCAAAATGCGTTTTTCTCCACGTTTTTAGATGTTCATAATTATAAGGACAATCCAGATTTTTTCGTTTTATTTAACTTACTAGCGGATAAATTACAGTTGACATGCGAATTCGTTAACTACTGGGCTAGATTAATTTATATATAAGCCTTCAATTTTTCTTGGACGGACATTACTGATAATTCCTCGGAAAAAGTAACGTTCAAGTAGTGAAGTATGATAAATGTGTTTTTTAAGTGGAAGGATAATTTAAATCCGCCGAATTTCTAATGAAATTCGAAGGTCTAAAATTACTGAAGGAAATGTGATCAAACGTTGAACTGCTGGTTCGATAGGAGAGAGATCTGATGCAAAATCAGAGTTGTTTTACAGAGATCAAAGACTCATAATTCCTCTTACTGTTCTACTCATAATGACTGCTGCTGAATTTGCTCGTAATGTTTAACGAAAGGTTAGGGTCCACATTTATGCATGTTTAAAATAATTAATAATATGTAAAAATGAATAAAAAACCTGTAATAATCAATCAACATTTAATGGGGGGAAGAACGCCTGTGTTAAAGTTGAATAAAGACAATATTAAAATGTAAAATGTTGCATTTTCGGATGAAAAACATTTTATTCTTGATTATCCAAATGGTTTTAACAGTTACTGGCAGGATCTGACGATAGCGAAAAACAGAGCAGATTTTTTAAAGGCAGATATGAATCGGGCATTTTATAGGTCGATCTATGGTGCTCTGGGGAGCTACTTCTACTGAAGGCAGAATGAATTTAGTAATTTTTTCTATTATTATGAACATAAGAGAATATCCGCAAATTTTAAACGTGAAATTATCAGATTTTTGTTAGATTTTGGGGGGTAATAATATTTTTTTCAACAAGGCATACATTTTTGCTCTACTTTTAGAGCAATAGGAAATAGTTTGAAGAAAGTAACTTCTGTTTTATTGCCTTTCCCATGGCCGAAAAGTTGAAAAAACCTTAACTTATGATATTAGAAAAGTGCATGCATGTGGAAAGGAATTTTAAATAGTTTAAATGTATTAAGAATATCATATATGCTATACGAAATGGTATTGAAACTGAATATTAAGGGGAAAAAAATGTATATCCTATATACCAGAGAGAATGTCTGACTGTTTAACCCTAAAAAGAGACCCGATAAAATATTAATTTAAAGAACAACTGAAAGCAATTACTAAAATTCGAGATTTCCTTATAATTGTGAACACCTGAAAAATCACATTTTTTTTATCGTATTTAAAGATTTTTAAGATAGGAAAACGATAAAACTTTTTAAATATAGTCTATTAATGAAATTCAAATTAATAAAAAAAATATATTTGTTT
Organism: Salticus scenicus; assembly: GCA_963930645.1. Taxonomy (NCBI): domain Eukaryota; kingdom Metazoa; phylum Arthropoda; class Arachnida; order Araneae; family Salticidae; genus Salticus; species Salticus scenicus. Next base: position 138,676,645 of record OZ005656.1, on the reverse strand, counting down.
AAATAATAGTGTTCAGTGTTTAGTTAATATAGAAAAAAACGGGTGCCCTTATAATTATGTGAAGGAGTGTATATATATATATATATATATACATATAATAAACCGGGCCACAACGAGGTACCGCGGTGGGGTGATGTACGAAGTTTTTGGTGCCTGAGAAGTCCTGGCAGTGATTGGCAATACGTAGCAATAGAATAATATATTACTGTGTGACAACGGCTGTCAGGTGCGACTGGTTTTCTTAAGAATTTGTGTTTGAGACTTTGTGATGTGATTTACTGTTTCTGCATTATAACTTGTGGTGATTGCATAACCAAGGTGAAATATACGTACTTAATTACTGTACAACTATATAAATTCTTGAAATACGTTTAATTGTAGGGGAGAGTGGGGATGAATGGGAAATTTTGCATGTTTTTTTTTTTTTTTTTATAACGTTCACCATATGTAATTCAGAATATTGTAACATTGCTCATAAGAACACATCAGTAATCAGTTACAAATAAACATACTAACTTTAATAAAAAGTTATCATTTTTAATTAATATATATATTTTTTTTTACATGCATGAGCATTGTCCCATTCATCCCCACGTGTGGGGATGAATGGGACAGGACTGAAGTTAACAAAGAAAAGAAAACAAAATGGAAAGTAAATAAATTTTTAAAGTTTAATTGTTTTATGTGATTTTATTACACACTATGGATTTACTGAAATTAACAAAAACTGATGTATTGACTCAAATTAACATCGAAAGGCAAATTCCTTTGGTACGCACAATTCCTAGTGCTCTAGACTTTGGTAATTTAATCTAAAAAGGTTTAATCTAAAAATAAATAAATAAATAAGACACTTGAAATATATAAATCATTATAATAGAGTACAAATTATCCAGATAAATTTTTGTTTCCAAATGATCGGGCAAAATAGCATTCTATTCTGTATTGCATCAATAATCACCAAAATTTATTTAATTAGCTTGATTGAAATTGTGATTTTAATCAAATTATTACTAGTTTATTTATTTATTTATTTTTTTATTATTGATATTATTGATTTAAGTTGCATTGAATATTCTAACTTATAATTTTTTTAATAAAAATTATTATATACAAAAGTCGGAACAAATAATTTCAATCTATTTTTCCCTAAATCCATGCTGTTTTTATAATTCCATGTTATAACTACTGAACTTCAGGTTATAAAAATATTGAAAATCTATTTACGATTTGTTTTAATATAATTCTTGTGTACAATTTTAACTTAGCACATAGTGGGGAATGTTCCATTCATCTCCACCAGCACATGATCATATAAAAAAGGAAATATGTTTAATGAACAATTGTCAATATTATTCTTGAATATCATAAACATAGTAAAAGATTATGCCTTTTTCATTATATGAATTATATAAACTTTAATCAAATAGTTAATTTCTTAACTGCATTTACATGATAGTATAGTTTTTATTTCAGAAGTTGCTTTTAAAACAATGTTCTTATGGAGGAAACGTAAGTTACTGATTTGTTTTATTAATGGCGAGGTTACGGTATTTCATTTCTATATTTCAAAAACAAGTTATAGTTTTTTATAAATGATTATAATCAATACGCATTTAATACTTACATTTGAACTGATGCAGTTCAAATGAGTCAGTTTGAATGATACAGTTTAAAGTCTACATACAGAAGAGATTGCATGGGACGATTAACGATACGTAAAATTAAAAGCTTGTACAAGTTTCTTTTCTTTTTTTTTTCTTTTTCTTTTTTTTTTTTTTTTTTTTTTATAAAAGGCAGTTTTGTGAACTATTTTAAGAAAGTTAAAAGCAGAAATAGATCTATAGGACAATTATGTGAAATTCTATAGAAATAAATGAGAAATTAATCAGCCCTTCAAGCAAACAGATTCAATTTTTGTTTTTTCAAACATTCAAAACTCATTCCTTTGGTGAATTTTTACTTTCTCTTACCATACGGTAGAGAAAGTATTATTGTCTTTGGGTCAAATTTCTGAACGCGAGATTTTGTTATATTTACACGTTTTGAGGTCCCCTGAATACGAAAATCATGTTTTTAGCAAGTGGTCTGTGTGTACGTCTGTGTGTCTGTGTGTCTGTGTGTGTGTCTGTCTGTTATCAGCATATCTCAAGAACAAATAGTAGCAGACAATCCAAACTTAGTATTCTAAATGTGTATCATATATAGATGCTACAGTAAGCTTTTCGTTAAGGGGACTGTCTACCTATCGTCTCCGAAAGCCGAAGCCAATGTTATTCTATGAGAAATTTTGCCCCATTATAATTCATCAACTAGTACATATTTTTAAATTCCGTTTTCACTTTCCGAAAATTCACAACTATTAAACAATTTATCGCTTTCTAAAAATTGATTTTGTTTATTTTTTAAGATTTCATTTTTAAGCTCAAAAAGGAAAAATTTCACATTGTTAAAATTCGCATTTTACAACCTCAAAAAATATTAAAAATTTTTAAAAATAATTTTTAGAAAGCGTTACATTGTTTAATAGTTGTGAAGTTTCTGAATGTGAAAACGAAATTTAAAAATATATATTAGTTAATAAGTTATAATGGGGCGAAAATCTCCATACAATAATATTGGCTCTGGCTTCTGGGAACGATAAGTGGAGAGGCCTCTTAAGATCAAGCACAAATGGTTCGTGAACAGGGACAATCAAGAGAAATCTAATACATTACGTCTATGGGGGAAATTGCAGGTAAGTAGAGTTTAACGTCTATAGACTGCACTAAACCAAAGTAAACGAGTATATATATTTTGTAGTAGAGATAGTCAACTGGGAAAAAATTTTATGTATGTAGGAGCCTCGCCTCCCACCCCTGGGGGGGACTTCGCCCCTCGAGGAGAGTAAATTTTCATGATGGGTATCTTTCAATAGAGCTCGCCAATACCTTTAAAACGAATGGTTGAACCATCGATCTGCGATAATTTAAAACAAAGTTATCGATATTTTTTTTTTTTTTTTTTTTTTTTTTTTTTTTTTACTTTTAAGGGAAAAAAAAAAAAACTTAGAAAAAAAATCGTTATATATATATATATATATATATATATATTAAGAATAAAATGGACTTTCTTTAGATATTTAGTTTTATACTACTTCTCTAATTTGGAAATCGTCTGCATTATCATAAAAGATAATTTTTTTAAATAATAATTTTAATAAATTATTTCTTTAAATCGGAATTATTTTTTAATTACCGAATTAAATTTTATATAAAACTAGGTGCATTAATGAAACGGGAGGTTGAGGAGGGCGATAGCCCCCCACACACAGAATTAATTATCATTTGAAACTCTTCCGAAGCCTAATTTGAATTGTTTAACCTAGGTTTACCTAACATCGTTATCTTACATCTTAATCTTCAACCTGTATTTATAGTATTAAATTTCAGTGTAAGAGAAAGTTGTGTGAGTGACACATCAGATTATTACTATGGGTGTAGTGAGGACCAAAAATAAAAATAAAATAAGTTGAGATAAAATATTTTCAAAGTATCATATTTAAATTCTATGTTGCTAAATAGTTTCCTTTATTTATCAAAATAAAATTAAATACGTAAATTATTGTTAAAAAAATGATATGTTAAAAATTATTTTTAATATACGTTTTTGAAAAAGATAAAAACGTATCTGCTGTAGCCCACTTCACCTCTAGCAAAAGTGACTCTTATTAAATTCACTCGTCGGGAGGGTTAAGCTTAACGGCCCTCTTCACGTATCGTCGCCGGAAGCCCGAACAAATGTTATTCTATAGGGAAATTTTCTTTACAAATAACTTTTTAACTAATACATATTTTTAAATTCTGTTTTCACATTCAGAAAATTCCCAACTGTTTAACCCTACAGTGCATACTGTAGCCAATTGGCTACAAACTCTTTTTTCCTCTCTAACCTATTCAATTCATGTAGCATCTCTGCAACACTGTGCTTTCCGGCTTCCAAATACTCCAATTAGCGATTTTCGTTCATGAAACAGATCATAAATGGCAGTACCAACCCGATGGTTGAAATCAAAGTAAGACTTTTGGAATCACAAATTTTTTTCTGGCAAATGCTGACTTCGATCTTCTAAAATTTTATTAAACATGCAAAAATATATTTAAAAATATATATTTTTTGTTGAGAGAATATTTTTTTATTAATTTTAACTTGTTTTTAACAACAAAATTTATAATAATAACTTTTTACGTTCATTTTTACAAATGTTGCCATTTGGCAACACTATGAAGAAAGCTTGATTTTTCTTTTGATTATTTACGTTCTGAGTTCGATGCAGTAAAAGCTTTTGCTTATAATTTCGTTTAGTTCTTTAAAGTTTTCCATGAGTATTTTTATTCTGTGTTCTTATTTCAATGTTTAAACTGGTGTGTTTGGTTTCGCATACAATTTCGACATTTATACCGGGGCAGAAAAAAATGCCATTAGTCTGCCGAACGAACCAGGTGACTTAGGGGTCACTGGTTCCGAGGTAGCTAGGCTCACCCGCCCGGTTCCTGAACACAAAAATCATAAATTATACTTTGACAACTTTTACACATCTGTGCCTTTATTACATCCTTGAAGTCAAAAGGAATTCTATCGCTTGGCACTGTAAGAAGAGATAGAGTACCATCTTGCAAAATACCACTTGATAAGGAATTGAAAAAATGTAAACGTGGAAGTATTTTCGAGTATGTTACAAATGTGAATGGATGCGAAATATCAAATCTCGCTGGCATGATAATAAAACTGTTTTGATGCTTTCAACATCTGCCGGGACAAGTCTCGTGAAAGATGTCATACGCTATGACAGAAAAGAAAAAAGTAGAAAAAGTGTTTCTTGTCCTCATGTAATCCACGTGTATAACAAACATATGGGTGGAGTAGATCTTCATGATAGTTTACTTGTGAGATATAAAATTACCATGCAAACTAGAAAATGGTACTTTAGACTATTTTGTTATCTTATCGATCTTGCTATAATAAACGCCTGGTTATTGTACAAGCGAGCACACCCTAATAGGCATTTGAAATTGATTAGAGTTTCGGCTTGAGGTTGCAGAAACCTTGTGTTCTGTTGGGGAGATGAAAACTTTAAAACGAGGTCGACCATCGAATGAAGTTGAGACTGACTTAAAACGACTGAAGAAGCCTAACTGCAAGCAACCTCCCAAAGACGTTATGTACGACAGAATCGATCACTGGCCCGAGCATTTAGATTCCAAGCAACGTTGTAAATTTCTCAACTGTAAAGGTTTTACTAGAGTTAAATGCATGAAATGCTTAGTTCCTTTACGTTTCAACCAAAATAATAACTGTTTTGTGTCATACAATACAAAACCATAATGTTTAATAATAAAAACTAACTGGTGAGTGCTATTGCTAAATATCTCATGCTTTTTTATTTATGTGTTAGTATTACGTCAATAAAAACATTGCAGATTAGCCTAATTAAAAAAAAAATCCTATGTATTGAAAAGTATATGCTTAATTCACAGTGTTGCCATATGGCAACAATTAAAAAAAATTAAATTAATTAAAAATGGCAATCACTAGAATTTTTTTAATATTTTTTCCTTACTATCTGGCTATCACAGAAGCAAATATATTTTTCCTGGGAAAATAGAAAAAATCATGCACTGCAGGGTTAATTGACGGACCTTTTTTAAAAAAAAGAAAAAAAAAATTAATTTTTGCAGATTCAAAATAAAATATAAAAAATTTAAAAAATATTTTCTTAATAAAGGTCCGTCAATTTAACAGCTGGTAATTTTCAGAAAGTGAAAACAGAATTTAAAAATATATATTAGTTAATATTAGTTATTTGTAATTTTTATATATTAGTTATTTGTAAAGAAAAGTTTACCATAGAATAACATTAGCTTTGGCTTCCGGTGGCGGTGAATGAAGAGGGCGCTTAACTCAATTTCTTTCATAAAAATTAAATAAAAAATATCTGAAATCGTTATGTACCTTAATTACCATATCGTGTATTATCTAAACCTATAGCTGGGAAGTTGAAAACGTATGCTCAGTAGATGAAGGAAATTGATAAACCTTTATGCGCAGAATAGTAACAGTGTGTGGATTACACAGAATATTAAATGTTTTTTTTTTTTTTTTTTTTTTTTCTAATACAACATGTTTTGTATTTATAAGTGACAAAACACACACATCCCAGTAAGGTATTCAACTAATTAATAAAAAACGATGTCAATAAAATATTTTTATTTTCTTCTTATAAGAAAAATGAATTGATTTTACCAGAATTTTTCTCTTCGATTTTAAATGCATTTACAATTATTTAGAAATTCTGAACAAAATTTGAATATTTTTAAAAAAATCTGTCTGCCTGTCTTTCAAAAAAAAAAAAAAAAAAAAAAAAATGTGCGGTACTTTATCTCAAGAAAACTGCACGGAATTTTATGTAAATTAATTTATGAAAGAACAAAGATATAAATTGAAAGTAATGAAACTTTAGTGTATGTTGTAAGCAGATGGAGGTACTATTGTTTAATACTCTTAGCTTTAAGAAATTTATATCTCAGTCTCTGCTTAGTTTATAAGTACAAAAACTTAATATGCTTCGTAATTACTGAAAATTTTAGCTGATTCAATTTTAAGACACATAGGCGTGCACCTGTAGTTTCAATTTCACTACTATCGAAACTTTACAGGAAGTCTACTATGTCAGCTTTTATAATGTATAAGTGTCTTGGACATCAGACATGGCTATTATAAGATACAACGCTGATTAAAACTAGGTGCATATCAGCAGATATACGCAATATTTGAAACATTTTTCACTAAAAGCACGTTTAAAGTACTCTCCGTACTTTATATTTTCAAGTTACTTCGCAGCTTCATACAGAAATGGTGAAATGCTTATTCTAACAATTTGTATATATATATATATATATATATACTCATCTTTCCTGAATCTCAAGACTAAATATCAACTAATCAAATGGCTCATGCATAAATATATATGTGAAATAATATCACAATTAGTCGACAATAGTTAAATTGCACTTTTAAAACGTACATTTCAAACAGTAATATGCAATTTATGTGTGTATAAAAGATACACATTTAAAGTATTTATTAAATTTTAAGGATATTTTATCCAACTTTAAAGATCTATCCAACTAATATGCTTAATAAATATTAAATATAACCCCTAATAAAAATTTAAATAAATTTCCAATATACAGTCGGCAGCAAAATTATTCGAGCCCTTGAAAAATTTCCTGTACAAAAAAGTTTAACTTAATACTGTTTTGTTAAATGAATCCTTGTCGAACATTTTCTTAGACCTATACGATAAGGATTTATTTATGTATGAATTATTGCTTGTGCTCGAATAATTTTGCTACTGACTGTATGATACATTCAATGTTCTAAATGTTATTATAACGCAACATGAAATCTTTAAAAATATTTGTTCAGGTTAAATTAAAGTTTTTTTTTTTTTTTTTTTTTTTTTTTTTTTTTTTTTTTTTTAATCTCTTTTTTAATAATAGCCTATTATTTGGATCTGTTATTATACATGTATATTCTATTTAAATATAGCAATTTTGCAAAACAATCCTACGAGATTGAAGTCATAAAATATTTCTCATATATTGTTTCTTGGGTAGTTATTTTAAACTATAATTTTTATCGTGAATTTGATACGAGTTTTCTTTGCTGAGCTGCAGAAAAAAAAAAAAAAAAAAAAAAAATCTTACTTTAGGTATAACAGCTTGACATCATTTTATGTAGACTCTAATTTATTTTACCTTTATTATTTAAGGTCATTTAAAACTGAGATGCTGTGACATGTTATGCTCCTTAGTCACTTCCTCCTTAAAATAAACGCCCATTAAAATAAAAGGCTTTCCCACCTTTTTTTTTTTTTTTTTTTTTTTTTTTTTTATGTATATGTATGCATATAACTTTGAAATTAATAAATAGATGTAAGAGTTAGAGATAATAACATAGATAGAGAGATAATAAGATGTAGTAAGAGGTTAGAGATAATAAGATGTACAGAGTTTGAGATAAGTGAGCGTGGTTAACAAAAGCAAATAAGAAATAAAAAATTTGAAAAAAGCAAAAAGAGCGAAATTAACTTTCTATTTAATATTTTAAATTTAAAATATATAATCTTTGTATAATTTTTACTTTCTTCTATATGTAATATAGAGAAAGTATTGGATGTTGTACTTCGCTCGATTATTGTACTTCGCTCATACTATACACATACACACATGCATCGATTGATTGAATTGTGATAAATGTACATGTAATGATGTTAGATATTGTAATAACTTTTTGATAAAAATTTTCATCAAATCGGTCCAGATTGTTACAGCTTATTCAAAAAAGACGGAATTTTTATGTGAAATTCGTTGCTATCAGAGATTCTCTCATAAATTGAAATATTTGCCGTATGAAATAACATTTTGTGCTGTTCGACATTCAGCGGAGGTTTTAAATAACAAGTAGCAAGTAGCAAGTAGCGAAAATTTTGGTAATTATCTCTTTTACGGTATAATCGGAATTCACAGTCACCGTTCACAGCGCTCCATACGTGTTTCACTTATATACCACATCCTTACACACTTACAATAAGTCAGTTATTTTTTTTTCTAGCAAAATATTCTCTAGAAATAATTTATATGACAAAACAACGTTTTTTGGGTCAGCTAGTATATATATATATATATATATGTATGCATATATACATATAGATGAATCTATATGTATATCTACATACATATAAATCAAATAACTGAAAAGGTTATCTTTGGAAATCAATAAAATGCTTTCGTGTTTTAAAAATTTCGATTTCAAGAATTTCTCTATTTATGACTATCATTTTTATGAATTTTTATTTTTATTTATTCATATTTATATTTGTATTTGTATTTCTTTATTTAATTTAATTTATTTACATTTATAATTGTAAATATTTATTCATTTATGAATACAGATGAAATTAAATCATTTACACGATTCTAACTTATATTAATAAAATGTTAAAAAGTTAATGTTTGTATTTATTTATTTAATTTAATTTAATTACATTTATAATTGTAAATATTTATTCATTTATGAATACAGATAAATTTAAATCATTTACACGATTCTAACTTATATTAATAAAATGTTAAAATTTTAATGTTTGTATATATTTATTTAACTTAATATATTTATATTTATAATTCTAAATATTTATTTACTTAAGAACACAAACACAGTTAGATCATTTACATGATTGTAACTTATATTATTATAATGTTAAAAAGTTAAAGTTTCTATTTATTTATTTTATTTAATTTGTTTATAATTATAATTGTAAATATTTATTTATTTACGAACTCAAATGTATTTAGATCATTTACACGATTGTAAATTATATTATTGAAGTTTTAAAAAGTTAATGTTTGTATTTATTTATTTATTTACTTATTTAACTTAATTTATTTATATTTATAACTGTAAATATTTATTTATTTATGAACAGAGATGTCCTTATATCATTTACATGATTGTAAGTTGTATTTTTAAAATGCAAAAAAGCATTAATGCTTCATTATTTTACATGTTTATCTTTAATACATTCTAAAGGTACAAACAATATTTGAAAAATACATTTTTTTCTTTTTTTATTTCTTTTTTACTGCAGTATATATATAATTCTGTCATAAAATCACCAAAATTTGCTTTATAATTTTAGTAAACATTCTATAATTATTAAGTTTTCGTAAAAAAAAAGAAAAATAGACTTTAAAGCAGACAATAATTATTCTTTATCAAGTTTTAGATACACACATACACACACGCACAAAAAAAAAAAAAAAAAAAAAAAAAAAAAAATCAATACTTCAACTTGTAAAACACTGAAAGAACGGAATTATAGTCAACATAAATTATCCATTTAAAGCAGTTAATTTCACTTATACTACACTACAGCAAGAATCAACTTCCAAATATAAAACATTATTTTTGCAAAAAAAAAAAAAAAAAAACAGTTTTTAAATAATAAATCTACCATTTAATTTATAATAATAAATATATACCTTATGTCACAATATATTAAATAATTCCACAATAAAATCACCAAAATTTTTTAAAAAACTTAGAAAACATTACCTCATTATCATTCTTTTGTAAAAAAAAAAAAAAAAAAAAAAAAACGTGGACTTTAAAGCTGAGAATAATAATTCTTTATCAAATATTAAATGCACGAAACAAATCTAGTATCTTAACTTGTCAAACAAGGGAAAAATGTAATTACAGTCAACATAAATTACCTATCTCAAACATAAGTTTTAAAATAGGAAAAAATTATCTCGCGAAAAGTTATTTATAATGCATGACTTGTCAAAATTAATAAGTAGTAAATAAATGCCAAGGACGTGAAAGGCAGCGTTAAAGGATATATATTGTAATAAAATTGAAAATTAAGTTTATCTCGATTTTTTGAATATTATTTTCATGCAAAATTGAATTAATTTCTATCTCTATTATGTTTTCGAAGGCACTTTTATTTTATATGTTGTTATTTGGAAAGATAGTTTTGATTAGATCAAATTTCTTTTATAAAAAACTACTATTGAAATGGATTCTCAAAAAAACATATTATTCACTATATATATACATATACTAGCTGACACGACAAACGTTGTTTTGTCATATAAATTATTTCTAGAGAATATTTTCCTAGAAAAAAATAACTAACTTATTGTAAGTGTGTAAGGATGTGGTATATAAGTGAAACACGTATGGAGCGCTGTGAACGGTGACTGTGAATTCCGATTATACCGTAAAAGACATAATTACCGAAATTTTCGCTACTTGCTACTTGCTACTTGTTATTTAAAACCTCCGCTGAATGTCGAACAGCACAAAATGTTATTTCATACGGCAAATATTTCAATTTATGAGAGAATCTCTGATAGCAACGAATTTCACATAAAAATTCCGTCTTTTTTGAATAAGCTGTAACAATCTGGACCGATTTGATGAAAATTTTTATCAAAAAGTTATTACAATATCTAACATCATTACATGTACATTTATCACAATTCAATCAATCGATGCATGTGAGTATGTGTATAGTATGAGCGAAGTGAAATGTAGAGTTCGTATTAAATAAGAACTTAAACTCGTTTTAATTAAAGGTGAAAAAGTTGAAACTCAATTTATTTTATAACAGGTATATTTTTTTGATCTACAAAAACTTCATTTATCGTAATGCCATTGGATGTACAATATTTCTGGTTAATCCTTGAGGAGTATACACAAACAAATTCGAAGGTTTTCCAACCCTGAAACACGCAACATATAATTGACCGTGAGAAAAGCACGGAATTTCTATATCTACCATTTTGGTGACTTTAAATATTTTAAGCCATTTTTGCGATGAATTGAAATGGCTATCTCAATTGTGGAACTAAAGATCTTGGCGAGAAGCGTCCGAGGTATTTCGAGGCAAAATTTCAAATTTTGCCAAAGGGATCCGAAACTAAAGGTGTTCAGTACAAAAAATAAATAAATAAAATATCAGTGACATACACACGCACAAAAGTATGGGACCCCATTGGTGACTTTAAATATTTTAAGCCATTTTTGTGATGAATTGAAATGGCTATCTCAATTGTGGATCTAAAGATCTTGGCGAGAAGCGTCCGAGCTACCTCGGTGCCAAATTTTCCATACAATAAATAAATAAATAAAATATCAGTGACATACACACGCACAAAAGTATGGGACCCCTTTGGTGACTTTACATATTTTAAGCCATTTTTGCCATAAATTGAAATGGCTATCTCAGTTGTAGAACTAAAGATTTTGGCGAGAAGTGTCCGAAAATCTTCGGTGCCAAATGTCAAATTTTGCCAAAGGGTTCCGATACTAAAAGTGTTCCATACAAAAAATAAATAAATTAAATATAATAAATTAGCTACACAAATAAATTTGTAGTTTAGGGTGGTTTTTAATCTACGCGCGTGTAAATTTCATAGAAAATTATATAAAATACTCACTCCAATTCCGCACTAAATTTGCAAAATGTATAGTTTTTTATGCACACTTCAAAACTCTTCAAACACTATTTACATCTTGATGTAATATTTCAATTAGGACACAATTTTTTGTATAACAATAATAACACGAAGTTACAAAATATTTTCCTGAATTTGACCGCAGCACCAACTGTTGGGACTAACTGGAATTACAATAGAATATACGCAAGCGAAGTGTGACGTCACTGACCATCAGTGGATGCAAGAAAAAATTTCCTATGTTAATCTCCCATTGGATTTTTTATAAAAAATCATTAAAAATCGAGGAAAATTATTTCTCGATTTTAATCCCCGTATTTGAGTATAGATATGTATTAGTTATCGTATGCATGTGTTAGATTGAGTTATTTTGCTCTCAAATTGACAAAATTTTAATTTTAAATTTAAAAACTCTGTCTTCCTTGGCGTTTTTTTATATTTGGCGATCAAAAACGTAATACGAAAATATACATGCCAGATGTATATTTTCGTAATATGTATTGTACGAAATTGTTTCATATTATTCATTACTCTCCTAATATAAGTTGTTGAAATAACCATTATTTTTGAAAGAAATTAAATATGTTCGCCGGATGATATGGCGATATTTTTTTTTTCGCCAAGGATGACAGAGTTTTGAGAATAAAAATTCAAATTTTATCAATTTTACAGCAAAAACAACTCAATCTAACGCATGCACATGATAACTAATACATGTCTATACCCAAGGGGATTAAAATCGGAAAATAATTTTCCTCGATATTTAGTAATTTTTTACAAAAAATTCAATAGGCGATTAACATAGGAAATATTTTTCTTGCATCCACGGACGGCCAGTGACGTCATCACTTCGCTTGTGTATTATTGAATATTCGATACTACGATCGTACCGCAGTCTGCCGGATCCAATGTGAAACATTCGAAAATCAACAACAATTTATAAGTGATAAATTAATGGAATAAACAATTTAAATTGGACTGAATTGTAAATCTAAACCATTCTCGAATCCACCTGAAGACACACAAAAAATTTCATTAAACCCGGTCCAGCCGTTTAGGAGGAGTTGAGTGACAGACACACGCACAAAAGAAATATATATAAAAGATAAATACAAAGGCACAGCTTTAGTATAGATCTCCCCCCCCCCTTGTCGACTTTAACTATTTTCGGCCATTTTTACGATGAATTAACATGGCTATCTCAATTGCGTAGCTGACGATCTTGGTGAAAAACGTCCGTACTACTTTGGTGCCAAATTTCAAATTTTTCCAAACTAAACTGTTCCATACAAAAAAAAAAAAAAAAAAAAAAAAAAAAAAAAGAAGAAAGAAAAACTGTTTTTTGATATAAAAAAAAAAAAAAAAAAATCTAATAAATTCGAAACCATTACTATTTAAAATTAAGGTGAAAACATAAAAGAAGCTAGAACCTTTATAAGTTACATATAAAGTATCAATTAAAACGAAAAATTTTGTTTTACTATAGAAAAGAAAACTACTACTAAATTAAATAAAAATTTTAAGCTAACCGCGTTTGTAATGATCGATAGATGACGCTTTCTGAACTGCAGTTGTTAGCAAATATAATAGCCACGTGTATTTATTATTGTTCTTTCTCCGCTATTACATCACGGAAAATCGATTGCATAATATGATGATATGCAGTGGTATGATAATCTCACCTTAGCCCACCAGAGGGCGAGCATTTCATTACAATCGCGGAATACCAAGTATCTCTATGAAAATATTTATTTACACGCGAATATTTTCATAGTATATTAATTTTTTTTCTATTTTTTATTGTTTATCACGCGAAATTAAAAATATTTTATTTCCGGAAAAAAAATAAATAAACGTGAATTTTGTTTTTTTTGGCATCAAATATATTTTCTTTTTAATCATTTGAAAGTTAAAATGGAGTTTTTGTTTAATATCTTTTGATCCAATTATCCGATTGAACTGAATTGTAAATCTAAACCATTCTCGAATCCATTTGAAGACACACAAAAAATTTCATTAAACTCGGTCCAGCCGTTTAGGAGGAGTTCAGTGACGTACACACGCACAAAAGAAATATATATATAAAGATATATATATATATAATTAAAAATAAATGACAAGAATTAATTTGTATTGAAAAGACGCTCAAAGAAGTACAAAATTGTATACAAAAATAAAATATTTAAAGCATTATATTTGCTAGCATACTCCAAATGTAATTCAAAATGAATTCAAACTGAATAGTACTGAAAAACTTAAAATAGTAAAAACATAAAATAGTAAAAACAAGTTTTTTGCATAGTTTTTGGTTTAAAAACTCAATATTTAATTTTCAAGAAATAGAAATACTCTTTTCACTATTTTACGTTTTTCAGTACTATTCAATTTGAATTCATTTTGAATTACATTTGTATGCCAGCCTACATATCTTTTGAAACCTGCTAGTACTACATAGTTTTTAACAGCTGTGTTCCCACCTGCTGAAGAGATTGGCAGAGCATAATTAAATTTTCTGGCTTAAATAGTGTTTAACTTTATCTATTTTTCTCGTTTATTAACATTGTTTGATAAGTTTTCTGGTTGTTTGTTACATTTCACTTTCATGTCATCATTTTTCTTTAAATAAATAAATAAATAAATAAATAAATATATATATATTAAGACTCCTATAATACGAGCTGACTCACAGCTTATCATTGTTGCCCAGCGGAAATATAGCTTGGCGACGTTTAGTTGCAGACGTATTACTCGGCGTCTTTATCGCCTAAAATGTCGAGTTCGCCTAAACAGAAGAGCGAATTATTGTTTGTACTTGATAAGTTTGGCGGTAATATTTGACGAATTTTTCTTATAACCCTTGTAAAAAGTAGACTTCACTGTTGCAGTTAAATTAGTTAATTTTATATATTTATACACGTTGAAAATTAGTGTAGGTTGTAAAATACAACATTTATATAATCAAATAGCAATAAAAACAAATAATTGATACAAAAAATGTAAGAAAACATATCATAATTACACTTCATATTAGTGATTATAAGCTAAGCGTACTTTCTTTTACAGCTTATTTTCTTTTGAACAATTAATAGCCCATTTCTTTCGCCTTTCTTCACCTGTTGAAAATCTAAACTCTCTAAAAGCAGTTCTGGTATGATTTGAGCAATTTTCGGCTGCAAAACCTCCATTGTATGTGATTTGATAAAACTTGAAATTCGGACCGCGTGGGCAACAATCGCTGAGTGGGAAAGAAAATGCCTGGTGGGCCAGCCTGTATTGGAGGATCTCTGTATATATTGCCCATTTTTTAGGTAACAAATGTATACCACGGCTATAGAAGCTCTCGTCTTTGGAGGCAATAACATGATCCGCGTCCGCACGAACTTTTGCAACGACCTAATATATATATATCATTGAAATCAATCAAAATATAACTTAATGTGTTTTGTGAATTCGCTTGCACTAAATGTTCTATAATCTGATCCAGTTCCGACTTAGTGGCTCCAGTGCATTTTGCTGTGTGCTGATGACTCAGTGAGTCGGTGTGTGGAATTTCTCTTATATTAAATAGATTTAATTGTGATTTTGTAAACTTTTGTGAAATACGTTAACTAATTTAATTTTTAGTCGTTTAGATTTTAAATTCTTTGCAACATCTGGATTTTTTTATTTATTTCATGTATTGCAATCTTGTAAGGATTCACATCATATCGAAATGATTTCATAAATTAAATTTTGCGTATAAAGGGTTGTTTCTTGGAATGATCTGCTTATATTTGAGTGTCTAAGACTGTCGTAAGCGTAAATTCTCTCTTAAGTAGTAAACAAAGAATAGCTCATATTACAGCGTCTCACTAACTTAGCAGCATATCATTGATTTACAACATTTATCATGACCAAATATTTACAAAAATATTTTTATATAAATTTTCCTTAACCTGGTGAAAAACATAATATATAGTACATTTAATTAAATGTAATAAATACTGAATATATTTTTGTAAATGATATTTATTTTATAAGTCCTATACTTTTTTGATCGAAAATCCAAAATTATACATGTAAAATTAAGCTTTTTTTCTTACATCATATGATTAAGATATTTCTTTCATCATTATAAATTAGAATAATATATATATATATATATATATATATATATATATATATATATATATGTATATATATATATATATATGTATACATGTATATATATATATATATATATATATATATATATATATATATATATATATATGTATGCATGTATATATATATATGTATACATGTATATATATATATATATATATGTATACATATATATATATATATATATATATATATATATATATATCTTAATATATATAAATCTCGTGTCACAATGTTTGTCCTCAATGGACTCCTAAACCACTTAACCGATTATAATAAAATTCGCACACCATGTGCAGTTCGATCCAACTTGAGAGATAGGATAGTTTAAATCTCAAATTATAGTCGCAATTTTAATTTATTGCTAATTATTTGTCTGTTATTATTTGACAGTCACAATTATCTGTTAACTCCAAATTATTCTAACAGAGACCTTTCGACTGGGTTGAAATGAAAGCTGAAATATATTTGGTGCTGCCATCTACACAAAGAATCTTCAACTTTTTAACCTATTAATAAATTTCGTATAATTCAATTATTTCCACTTTTTAAATTTTTGGTGTTAGCATAGCCGGCCACGTGTTACTTAGACTGAAGTGTAAATTGAATTCATATTATAATGAAGATAATACAGTGAAATTAATCCTGTTTTTTACTTATTTGTGCTTCATTGATCAAAACTTTATAATTTAATATATATATATATATATATATATCTTTATATATAAAATTTATTATGTTTGTCCGCGATGAACTCCTAAACTAATGAGCCGATTTTAATGAAATTTGGACACTGTGTGCAATTTGGTCCAACTTGAGAGATAGGATAGTTTTTATTGCAAAATTCGCCTCCCAAAAGGGGGGGGGAGGGGCCAAAACGTGATTTCACAAACAAACAAACAAACAACAACAACCAAAAAAAAAAAAAAAAAAAAAAAATAGAAATGCAGATAGACTGTTCAAAATTGGTATAGAGAGGTTTTAGAGGCCTGCAAATCGAATGAGGATATTTTCGAAAGTGTAAAGTTATTAGGAGGGGCGGGTAAGGGGGCGGAGGGGCAAAAAAATAAAAATAGAGTTACATCGCTAAAAATTGGTACATAGAAGTTTTTGATACGTACAAATCGATTGCAGATATTTTCGAATTTGTAAAATTATTAAGAGGAGCGGGAAAGGGGGGGGCAGAGGAGCAAAATATAAAAATGGAGTTAGATCATTCAAAATTGGTGCATAGAATTTTTGATACCAACAAATCGATTGCGGATATTTTCGAATTTGTAAATTTATTAGGAGGGGCGGGAAGGGGGGCAGAGGGGCAAAAAATAAAAATATAGTTAGATCGTTCAAATTGGTGCATACAGGTTTTTGACACCTACAAATAAACTGTAGATATTTTCGAATTTGTAAAATTATTTAGAATAGTGGGAGGGGGGAGGGCAAAGGGGCAAAATAATAGAAATAAGAGTTAGAACTTTGAAAATTAGTATTATTAAGTTTTAAGGCCCGATAAATCGATTGCGGATATTTTCGAAAGTATAGAGTTATTAAGAAGGGCGGGAACAGTGGATGAAGAAACGGTGCGCATGGTTTGCGCAGGTATACACTGCCGCAGGCAGTGGGGGTCCGAACAGATTATTCCACCAATGAGAGAAGATTTTTTTGTATTTTATATCATTTTCCTTTCGATAATATATGGATTCATTATGAGTGTCGAACATTTTTCCCGATCAGATTTTTTTTTTCTCTTTTTTTTTCACATGTTAAAAATTAATGCAATTTTGAGAATTCTTTAATTATAGTGAATCATTTAAAAATAGGGACCAGCGAAGCGGGCTAAGTCTGCTAAGATCAAGGATGTTATCAAGGATGGTCTTTATTCGTAAATAATAATTTTAATATATTGAATATTTTACTACATTATAGTTCAACGTATAACATAGCCACAGCAACGCGTGGCCGGGTCTGCTAGTATATATATATATATATATATATATATATATATATATATATATATATATATATACATTAATTATGATGGGAATTTTTAGCATAAAATAAGTGCTTGTTTTTTTTTCTTAAATATGTTTTATTAATGACAGAAAATATTTTTAAATATTTCAAATGTTTTTTTATTTTATATAGTTTTCTTTAAATTAAGTTATTTCGAATAAAAGTCCATCATTTACAATAAATATTTTAATTACAATTTTTTTTTAAATAAATAAATAAAAAATAAAGAACAAGAAGAACAAAAATGTTTTATTTATATTTAGGTGTGTAAGAATATCTTTGCCTTTCAAGAAATAAATTTCCAGTTATATTTGCTATAACGTATAGCTTTAACGTTATAACAAATATTAATATTGTTATAACGTAAAACTCATTTTTCTAATATACTGATGGAGATGTTGTTTGTAAAGATCTTTGTAACACATTGTGAATGGAATTTACACATAATAATAAGTTTTTATAATAAGGAAAACGTCCTAAATAATCTATGCTTCACAAAAAAAAAAAAAAAAAAAAAAAAAAAAAAAAAAACCTTTTTTTTGTCATATCTAACACAATTTTACGAGTGAAATTATAAAAATTATTAATCAAAATTAAGTTTACTACAGTTACAAAAATTAGCTTATTTCTAAAGTATGTACAAGATGCGTAATTTTCAGATTTCAATATCGTATTATATGGTATCTATATTGATTTTTGT